>BPLR01019250.1:0-33219 GCA_021605095.1 Caerostris extrusa | reverse complement strand
TACAATAATATGCATAGTTAAATCAAGCAATGAAAATATATTCAAAACGCTAAGTAGATGACTGCAATCCTCTGCAGAATAAATCTTAATTAATTTCACCAAATGTGAGACACAGATGATTCTTTTTAACAATATAATATCTTCCCATTTTAATCTATATTCATATTTAACATTACCAGACACAGTGCTATAAAATTCATTTCATTTATTTCCTACTGTATCAATTCTTTTCCCATTTAATAGCTCATGCTCAGTTTAAAAATCTTTTAAATTGGCCCGTTTCTCCATCACAAAACTATTAATTCAGAACCATTTCTACAAAACTTGGCTCTAAATCCATCTCTGTGATATTAATACGGTTTTCATCACAGTGAATTAGGGTTACTTCTAAATCCCAAGTGATGAAATTCCTAGTCACATATAAATAATATGCAAATATGGCACAGGAATAAAAAAAAAAAATCTTGCTTGATGGAGGTTTTTGCGGAATGGCGTAAGTGCGACCTTGCTCTCCTATAGTGTGGAGCCATATGAATGTTAATGAAGCTGATTATTACGCAGAAGCTGTAAAATATTATGTGATGAAGTGTAGAATATTCAACACTGTTTTTGATCGCATTCAGGAGGAATTGCGTGTGAGTGTGGGGCAGCCTTTTGTTCGGTAATTTCAGCTTTCAACTGTTTTAAATACCTGCCAGGTTTTGAATAAAGGAAGTTATACTAATTTAGGGAAGTATCTGAATTATTTTTTTATGGAAGATTTGGAATTCAAAGTCAATGCTAATGTACAGCTGTTGGAGATATATGTGTGCTTCCCCAAGGACTTAAGACTGGGATTATTATTCTTGGGATGTGGTTAGTTTTAATTCATGACATTTTCCCATCCATATCAAATTTAAGCATGCATTAAATTAAATGTGTTCTTCACATAAATATTTAGATTTATTTTTCAGTCACTATTTAAATTTATTAAATTTCCAACATTTTACTAATCATATTAACTCATATATATATATATGTAGATATAATTTTTAATTATTTTAAATAAAATTATTATTTTGTATATATGCCAATACTACACAATAAGAATTTTAAAATCATAAAAGATACACTAACAATTATCGTCTTAAATATGCCTTTAAAAACAGATGTGTGCTCAATTCATATATCTGTTAGCTCGCAAAAAAAACAAAATGATTTAAATTTGTAAGATTTATAAACATATTTACACTTTAAAGAAGTACACAAAAAATGCATTATTTTTTTCGTATTATTAATAATTTGTAAATGAATGTAAATTAACTATATGAAACTATATTTAAAATAAAATAAAAAAAATATAAAATTCAACTTATATTAAGAGTATTATTTTTATTAACAAATGCTAATATATGTATTTTTCTAATTTATTTAAAGGCATTATTTCATTATATTTTAGTACTTAATATATTAACTTTTAATATTTTGTATATTTCAGATCTACTTCAATAAAATAATATGTATTTACTTTTGCTGGAAAGTTTAATAAAGAAATCATATTTAGAAGTACACAGAAATCCTATAAAAATACGGCCATGATAATAATATATATTTTATTTGTTCAAAACTATAGAAAGAATGATAAAAAAAAATCATCGATAATACCCTAACCATGCATAGAATTATTAATATCAAATCTTTCAGACTATATAGAAATTAAGATAAATATAACTTAAAAAAATATGGATTTCGAGGGAAATAAATAAAAATTCTAGAAGATATAATATATGAAACCGATAATCCAATTGCTTAGTTTTACATATATATAAATTGCTTTATTTTTAAAGATTATTTCAAAAATAAAAATATTTCTAAATACATACAATATTAATAAAATAATATTGGCTTCTATGTTAGAATTAAAAGAAAATAACTAAAGATAAGCAAAAATTTTTTAGCAGATAAAAATGTATGAAACTATAAATCAAGACATTTGTTTACACATAAATTGTTTTACGTTATTGAATAACACAAAAAATACTAATACTTCTAAATACTAAAGACACACATAAAATTTTACTTTGAAGTAAATATGCATATAAAATGCCAATCTATTTTTTTTTCCCTTAAAAATCCTTTCTAATTTATTATAATTATATCAAATGTATACAACAAAAACCATGTTGAGACCATTTTCGTGATGGTTAAATTGAAATGTTATTATAAAAAATAGAATTTGTGAGTGTAATTTTTAAATGTAGAATTTGACCTTTATAACAGAAATTGGAACAGAAGAAAAAGGTGCTAAGAATTAACAAAAATTTCAATATTTGAATTTCAAGAAAATTTCTAATAATAAATATTGATTTTCGTCAAAGTGCTTACGAATAATTTATGAGTATGCACAATGAAAACATATTGGAAAAATATCCCAAAATGTAAATATTAGAAATATGTGAATAAAAATGCCTCAATACACGTACTCTATTTTCCCATTCGCAAATCTTGAAGATTTGTTTTAAACTAAAAAAAAAAAATTTTAAATAGAAACTTAACAATAAAAAAGATTTTATTAAATTTAAATGACTAATAAGCATTTTTTTATGAATTTTAACTAATCTCATGTAAATAATAACTGATAGACAAAATATTATAATTTATAGAAATTTAATAGTTTTTAAAATTTAAGAATTGTTGACATACCTATGCAAATCTCTTCGAATGACAGAAACATAATAAGCAAAAATTTATGTATTAAACAATTCATTTAAAATTAAGGAATAATCTCAATTCATATTGCGCGATAGTTTGAATTATTAAGTAAATTATTATTCGGTAAACAATTAGAACCAATACAACAATTAATAATTTCTACTAATAATATGATATTAAGATATGTGATGGATACTTAAGTGATGATAGAAATCCCCAACAATAAAGATTTTTATTTAACTTAATTTGACTAATAAAAATATTTTCGTGAATCTAGCCAGATCTATTCAAAACAGTCAACTGATAGACAAAATATAATAGTTTATGGAAATTTAATAGCTTTTAAAGTTTAAAATATATTGACATACCTTACAAAACTCTTGTTTAATAGACAGAAACATATAACATACAATATTTGCGATTATAATGAACAATTCATTTAAATGAATGGATAATCTTAATTCATATTGCGTGATAATAAGTACTATTCGATAAACAATTAGAACCAATATAACAATTAGCAATTTCTACCACATATGATATTGCACTTAAAAATCGCTTCTTTAAAATATTCCAAAATACATACCAGTTTCAGCAACAAAGTTAGTCTCTTTTAAGAATGCCATTAACATATAAATACATTATTAAAATTTAACTCACGCAAAACCTAATTATTGTTATTTGATTTATGATTTTCACATACTTGCAAGTATTCGTTTTAATTGGCATCAGTATTAATAGCTCTTCGAGAGGTTCATCCATATTGAGATTCGAGTCTCGTTCTCCAAGGAATATGTCTTTTTACCATCCAATAAGTATGCGGTCTACAGTTTTACCACTATGTTTCAAAACAAAAACTATTTCTATTGCTTTCAGCAAGAGTTGCTTGATAAATATTTTATTTATCGAGTGCAATTTCCATGCTTGAAACTGCGGTTAACAAGATAAATATTTAACTTTTATACAACGTATGAGAGGCATCTTTCATTTAACTTGTTGTGGCTAAATTGAATGGGACTTTATTCCAATTGTTATTAAAACATCTTGATTCATTCATTAATATCATTTCCCTGATTTTTTTTTTTTCATCCTAACGTCCTGAAGAAAAAAATAGATTTAAATTTAAGGAAAAAAATAGTTTATTTAACTTAAAAAGTATGCCAAACCAAAATTCTAGATGCTTTATTCATTCAAACGATTTCACGTGGAAAATTTTATTTACACATTTTAATTGAATTAATTGAACATGTTATTAAATTCATTTACGAAACCTTTTCCTGCATAATTACGATGTAAAAATACATACGAAATGAAATTAATAAGATTCACAATATTTAAAATTATAATTTTAGATATCGTGACTGCAATTTATTTATATTATTTTATATATAATAATAATAATTCATTATAATTATTATAATAATTCATTATAATCATTGTAATAATGATTATAATAAATATTTAATAATAAGAAAATATAATTAAATATAATTGATTATAATTGATAAAAATATAATTAATTTTTCTCAATAAATTGTGTATCATTTTTCATCTTAATACAATTTTTTTCTTTAAATTTATTAAAGCAGAAACATAAGTATTAAGGCGTTTGAGGGCAGTTTGAAAATAAACTTAAAAATATAATGCAAGAAAATTATGGGAAAACAATTCAAAAATAATAACCAGACATAAAAAAAAAATTTTAAAAATTAAATCCAGTTTTAATGAGTACGTGTTTGTCTACGGCGAGTTTTCGCCATTCTACTATACTATGTTTTAAAAGTCACGCCCATGAAATTATTAATAATGTTTTACTAACTGAAAGTACATACTCATAATTGCAGGTATGCATTGTTTAATATGCATGCTTTATAAATGCAATCAATCTAAATGCTTAAAGTGTGACCATTTTAACATAATATTTTAACACTATATTGTTTAACATATACAGTTTTGGTTTGTCGCTCTTCGGTAATATTGTGCATACGAGGGCTAAACAGACCGGGACCTCATGGTTTAACATGTATTCCGAACCACTCACAAACATCTATGCCACCGCCAGGAATCGAACTTGAAACCTGGGAGACCAAAGACAGAGTATTAGCCACTTGGATACCAGGCCGCCAGTAACTTAACAACATATTGCTATTATTTTATTTCATTTCCACCACAAGTTTTATTTTAGTCATGAATACAATACCTTGCCATATTCTTGTACGAAGCTATATTTTTAACCGGATAATATTCTCAATATTTTTTGACAGATTCAAGCAAACATTTTTTTTAAATTTTCTACGACCTTTTTTTATTTTGTGCATATCATTTGCGATGCTTTGCCTGTTACAGCATCATATTCTACCAAATCGGATACTAAATTTCAAATCCTCGTCTTGATTAATATATTGATCGCTAGAGTTTTCATTAATAAACTCAACTCTTTTTACAGGAGCCAAAGATGAAATTTTGAAATAACGTTGAATGATAAAATTATTTTGATAGCGACAGGAGTTAGAAATGGCTTCTTATTAGATATGCAAGTTATAAATAAATTAATGTTACGGATTGGGTATATGGCCCTATCTATAAAACATGAATTGAACTATATTTTTATAAATTTATATATATTTGTGTGAATTAAAATATATTTTTTATATTTTTACATGTTATATATACTACTGTATCCAAAAAGTAAACCAATTTTTAAATTTAAAATTCCCGGGGCTTATGGAATTTAATTTTTTTCTTTCTTAGGTTGCGGGCACTGTCGTTTACATCTGTGTGAAATTTGACGTCAAAAATATTCATTAGTGTGAGTTACGCTGGGCTTTGTGAGACTCTAAAATTGATTCCGGCAATTTTTGAAATGTCTGAATTGAGCAAAGAACTTGCATTGAATTTTATTTGCGGGAAACGAATAGAATGCTGCATAAGGCATTCGGCAGAGCACTCCTATATCGGAAAGAAATGTTTAGAAGTGGTATATACAGTTCAAAGAAGGCAGAGAACGCGTGAAGACGAACAGCCCTATGGTCGACCATCAACCGACGAAGCCCATGCCTAAAAATTAAAGATTTGGTGCTTGCCAACGGTCGATTTACAATTAGAGACCTTGCTGATGACGTTGGAATTTCAAAAGGATCTGTCAATTCCATCAAATCTCGATTGGTACTGAAAACACTGAATGCGCCAGCTCACACTTCATTGATTCTTCGTGATTTTTTTCGCCAAAAATGAAACCCATATCGTTCCCAACCACTGTATTCACTGTATGTACAGTGCGACTTCTGGCTATTCCCTAAACTCAAAAGACCACCCCGTGGCAACGGGTTTGAGTCCATTGAAGATATTCAACGTGAATCGGCGCGAGTTTTGAAGGCTATCCCTGCCGATGACTTTTTAGCATACATTGATTATTGGAAAAAGTTGTCATAAGTGCATTGTGTCCGGAGGGGATTACTTTTGAAGACGATGAAATTAATTTGGAACAATAATTAAAGTGTTTTTTTTTTTAAATAATTGGTCTTATTTTTTGGGCATAGTATGTGCTTGTTTTGCTAAAAAAGACATCAACAAATTCATGTGTGTATCACATTTTGGATTATATGGTAGATACTGTGGATTTGTAGCAGACGAATCGTTAAGATAGTTGCACCACTGTATGTTGTTACAACACCTTTTGTATTGTCCCGGATTTGTTTGAAATAGGAAGTTAATGAACATCTGTTTTTCACCTTCAATCAATGAACTAACTTTTCAAAATATAATTAATGTGGCAATGCTCGAACTACACACGAAAACTTTCACTTTGGTTGACATTTAGCATTTCAAATCAAACGGGTATACAAATAGCCGTCTATTAACTCAAGACCAGTATTAAATAGTTTTTTACTTATTTATTTTTTGAGACAATAAAATGTAAGCTATAACCTGTGAAGAAACAAGTAAAACGATTTATTAAAAAATGTTATATATATAGATATATCGCCTGGTGCCACGCGGCTTGATGGCCAATTGGCTAGAGCTCAGCCTTCAGGTTCGAATCTTGAGGTAGCGTGGATATTTGTTAGTGATACGGAATCCAGGTAAAACTGTAGATCCCCGTCTAATTAGCCTAAATTGTGCGCAGAATGACCGATGAGCGACAAAAGCAAACCAAACCTGGTGCCACAGGTTTCATGTTCGAGTCTCAGTGGTGCCATCGATGGTTCAGGGTCCACTTTAAACCATAGGTCCCAGTCTAATATGACTATATAGGGTTGGACGTAGAGCTGACTTCCTATTTCCATTAAAAGAAAGCATTTCGTCTCGAAATCAGCCAATAGGCAGACGGCTTTGCCCACTACGGCTGTTGTTACGCCAATAAGGAAGATTATATATATACATAAATTTAAAATTTTTTATGTTTTTTAAAATTTATTATGTATTTTACTAATCACTTTCTCAAAGACACGTGCTCGTAACAAAAAGATGTGATCAGGAATCAAATTGGTTGGCCATTGTTCAAGTTTGTCGTTATTAAACAAGGCTGAAAACACAAGACTTTGAATTCCATTTTTACTTCATTTTTAGACGTGTTCTAATTGTAAATTAATTCAAAAGATAAGACTCTACAATAAAGAGTCACGCTTTCATAAACTCTGGAGGAAAAGAGAACTTTTTGGACTTTCACCAGAATTTATGCTGTAAAAAGGAGAACAAAAAGCAAATTTTCTTTTATTCAAATATATGTAAATCTTAAGAGTTTAAGCCTTTATTTTAGCTTTTTATAATTTGGGAACATTATCTTTTTTATTGTGACTTTTAACATGCAGCGCGCATCAATTTCTGTCTTTCGCTGCTTTTTAAAATTTAAACTGAAGAATTAAAATTGCAGTTTATAGTTCAATTTTTTTTTTTTTTACTGGGATTGTTTATTTATGAAGCACTCATCATATTTTTAATTTAAGTATTCTAAAAAATGTAAATCATGAATGTATAGTGATAAAAAAATCCTTTCATTTCTTTTGATTTGAAATGTATCATCGAAATCTAAATTGCTTTTCAATTTCTATTTCTCAATAAGCACCAATTTGCTATTCGATTCTTTTTGTTATTGAAGTTAAGAGTGTTCACACCCTTTCTTAAATGTAGAAGATAATTTTATTTATAACTTTCATTTCTTTTATTTCTGCAAAAGTGCTTTTAAATTAGGAAATTTTTAGTATGCTGTATTTTGAAACGCTAAATCGATAAAATAAAGAATTCATTCTATAGATATAGATGTAATATTATGTTATGAATTGTAAGGTATTGTTTAAGAAATATATTTCTTTAAAAATTGATTATTTTTATAACTTAATGATGAATCACTTAAGAAATTTTTATCAATCAGTAATTAAGTTTTATTTTTTATTTTTTATAAATATTACATTCATATTTTTTTAAAGTTATTTATGAGAATAAACATTTTATCAACAATTAAAGAAAAGAATTAAAAAAAATAATAATTTAATTTTAAATGAACTCCCGTTTCTTTTGAAAAAAATAATTATATACTATTATTATAAAACGACTATATTAATTATATTAAATAAGTTTTTAATCGTTTAATAATTTTTATCGTTTTTTTTATATTGTTTAATAATTTTTATCATTTTTTTAAATCGTTTAATAAACATAATTATATAATATTTTTTTTAAAATCGTTTTATGTTATATAATTATATTTTATTCATTCAAGTTGGCATATTTTAAGGAATATTATGGGGATTTCAGTTTTTACAAAAGCTATTTTGTATATATTTTAATATAACATTAATTGCTATAACCATTAATACTATTTTTTAATTTAAATTATACATTGCACTGTAAAGAAATATACATTTTCGTGAATGAAATATTTTAATAAAATAATGTTTGATTATATTTTGATATTTTGCACTGATGTAATTTAAATGCAAAATGAATTTAACTAATGAATATAATTTTTAAACTTTCTCTATATCTATCTTGTAAATAAAATTCTCTATAACCCTATGGTACTTGTAAATTTAATACTCTCCAGTATATTATCTTCAAAGCGTTTTTCAAATTATTAATATAGAATAAAACCAATTAAAATTTATGGTAATAAGCTTACATTTTATTATTTTTTATTGTATGTGTTGTTGTTAATGGATAACTACAATTAAAAATTATATTCAAGTTAAACTTTTAAAAATCTATTTAAAAAGTTATTATATACTTGATATTAAATGAAGATGTTAAGCAGATTTGAATAATTATACGAGAGAAGATTAATCGAAGATTTATCTTTAAGTAGCACAGTGATCTATTACTTAAGCTTAGAAAGGCGATTAATTTTTTATTTATGTATAACAAGTAGAAACGCTTGTATACATACTGATATAATAGCATATAATGTGTATATGGAATATTATTTCCTTTTCTTTTGAACTATTACATCAATGTTAACAAACACATATTAATTTAAGATTAATAAAAATTAAACATGCTAATAAATTTTAAATAATAGTTTAGGATTTTCGTACGTTTCATCATGGAATATTTTCAATTTTCTTAAATTATATTAAACTTTCAGGTACATATAATAAATAGTTGTCAGATTTCATATTACGTAATTTAAAAAAAATATTTATATGGTGCTTTTATATATGGTATATGGTTATGGTAGATGGTAGATTTATATATGGTATTTATGTACATTATACATTTATATAGTACATATTAACATGGAAGTTTATCATTAATCAAGAAAATCATTAAATAATACGAAACATTCATTTTTTGCAAAAACTTTTTAATAGAACTTTAAATAAATTGACCATAAAAGATATTTATTTGTATTGCACTGGTTTTCCATAAAGTCAAGAAAAATTAGAAAAATGGCGATTAACTTAAATTAAGTAAATTCCTACAAGAGGAAATCACACAGCAAAATTATGAGATAGTTATGTTTTAGATGTGAGTATTTGACGTTATTTATTAACGGAATTACAATGGTGATCCTTTCGGCTAATAGAAAAGGGCTGATTCAATCCTATGTAGAAAAAGGGTTGAATGTGAGATCTTTTTTTTTTTAATTTGCAGAATGTGAAATACACTTCTAAGAACAGAATTAACTTCAAAAAGAAACAGCTCAGGAATACCTAATAATCATAAGTGCCAGAGTTATATATTATATGCTAGGAAGCACAGAATCGCTACGCCAACCCTACTCATGATCTACTGTTGTAACAGCCACTGAAAGCTGAAATCCATATCATTTGTGTAAGTATGTCATGAAAGAGGACTATATGCAAGGTGTACAGTATTGTATATATCACTCACACCATGCAAACGAAATGATAGTTTTAATTGGGTGGGAACACATGTAAAAGAAGATTTGTACTTTTACTGATGAGTCTAGATTTTATTTGCAAAGTTAATCGAGAAGAATGCTGGTTTGACCGGAATTATCTGTTCCATTTAGGATACAAGTTTTATAGCCTCAGTCTTTATGCATACCAGATATTTTTTTGGATGGCCACACTATTTGTATTTCTTATTCCAAGATGGATCTTTGCAACTTGCATAACGAAGGTATTTTTTATCCAATTACACCTCCTCACATAAGTGAAATAGATGATTCTTCCATTCTATAATATATTAATACTAGATAACTTAGTTCTAGATTGATGGTGATTCTTTTCACGTATGGATTGGTCAGCAAAAGACTGAGCGTGTTTAGGATGTTTAGGAGGATATTGCTGCATTTTACTTTCCCCTGCAGGATTTTTGAACTGCCTAAATACAGCAGTGACTTTTGCTGCCATAGGTGTTAATAGGTTTTAATAGACACTGTCATTTTGAGCATAGTATATCACTGTTGTGTTTGTATTGCTATTACCACATTAAATATTTAAGCTGATTCCACATTAAGCACAGATACTTTTTTTTTTGTATACTGCATATTTTTGTATTTTCAAGACATTACTCATTTTCTTAAAACAATGCTTATTAATTTCAAATTCGATTAAATTAATTTTATAGTAATTTGTTTCAATAAACATCATTATATTAAAAATAAAAAACTTTGTTTAATTTCCGTTTAATGTATTTATAAATTTACAAGGCAGTTTATCTGTTTAAAAATTACCTCTAATTTATTTTGTTGATTTTTGTTTATCTACAATTGTTTTTTTCTTTTATACAAACGAATTATTTAAAGTATGAATTGCTAAAAGTTATAACATATTTAAGCCAGTAATTGAATAATATTCACTATTTCCGTAATTAACCAACTTTAATGATTAATTAATAGAATTAAAATCTCATTATTATTTGATTTGATTAAATTATTTCACTGAAATTCAATTTCAATTAAGAGTGTTATGATTTTTAAGTTGTAAAAGCTTGTAAACAAAAGAAAATTATGTAATAATCTTTCATAAGAATATTAATTTTAAATTGAACATCGTTTGTTTGTTTTACACTCCATGTTTAAATATTTACTTTATGGATTTCAAGACAGAAAATTATTTTATTGAGAAATCCTTTAATACATTTTATCCTATTTCTAAGCATTTCCATAATATTTCTATTTTATTTGGAGTAAAGGATTACTTTAAAACCAAAATGATTTAGAATTACATTATAATCAGTCGAATAAATTAAATAATTCTTTTCAGTTTTCGTTCATTAATCAACGTTACTGATTAATTGCCGAAAAGATTGATGTTCATTTCTTTAAAACCCTTCCATTTCCTATTTTCTTTTGTAATTGGCATGCATTGAAAACAAAATGTTTCTCTCGCATAAATGGAATTCATTCCTCTATTTAAAATTCAGTACCCATCTTAAATAATGCAAACAACTGTCACATCGAGTTTTCTACTGAAAAATATCCTAAACTTATATCCATCAAATCTTTCCGAGAACCAAGACAAAAAAAAAAAGGCAAGAAAATTGCTGTGGCTATAATCATTTTCTAGTAAGAGCTTAACCACCATCTGTAGCATAAAAAATTCAAAAAAGCGAACAAATTGAAAAAGAAGTTGGATAAAGGATACCAATTATCTGAAAGAATGGATGGTAATTTCGATCAGAAATATTGTATTTTGGAACTTTGTTTCTCTGATTCAAAAGAAAAAGATTTGTTTCCAGACAAGAATTACCTGATACTAATTTTAGATGGGTTGGTAGCAACTAAATGTGCAAGGTGGGTCAAGGTGGTTTTGAAGTGGAATTTTTCATGAGTATTTACCATTCTTTGTGGTTATTGGAAATTGAAAATGGTAATGATGCTTTAACGAAGTAACTAATTAGCATATATATCTTTTTATTTTTATAAATATCTAAAAGAGCTTAAGTGCAGAATTAAAAAAGTGGTCTTACTTGTTTCGTAAAATGCCTTTTGAATTTGTAAGCATTCAGAGAAAAAAATTAATTTTTATCAATGAGAACAATTATTTGCACCTTTAGTTGATAAGACAGCTTGTTTAAAAATTGATAGCTTTTCATTTAATAAAAAAATATCTGCAATATATATTAGTCAAATATATTCAAATATACAATGTAATAATGTAAATTAAATATAAAAATATATTAGTTTTTAATTTTCAAATTAAAAAAAAACTAGTATATATTCATTGTTTTGTTTTCTTACTGAAAAATAACATGAAAAAGCATAATGGAGTTAAATTTTGTAACACGTTTAATTTTATGCAATTTCGTTTTGTACATATTTAAAAATTACTTTTGTAACGCGCTGTTGTTCCTATGATAAGAAGCCCTGGCTCAAATCATCTTAAATTTCGTTTCACCACAAAGCAGTGAAATGTCAGACTCTATGTAATGGCTCACGTGATTTCTCCATTCCAGAGTTATTAGTCGTAGTTGTAGTCTGAAGTTGAACTTTTAGTTGTAGTCTGAACTTTGGCTTCCTGCAGACATGGTGTGGTATGACTGCTGTCACTCTGAGCATGTCAAAACGTAACTGTTTTTGCCCAAAACTGTATTGCAGCATATTGTTAATGGCTGTGAATTTTATTAGGATTGTGTGTTATGCTCCTGTGATTGTCCTAAATGTAATTATGTAAATAAATATTAGATCAGTCTTCTTCTTACAATAACTGCGTCATTATGTAGTATCCAATGTTCTTGTTGAAATAATTGAGATTCTTTAATCTTTTCACGATGTAAAAAAGAAATTTAAGCAGGCAAGAGGAACGTTGGGTGCTATACTTTGATAAATGCTGACTAAATTGTTTTTCTGAGCTATATATGAAATTAAATCGAGTAAAAGAACAAACATTATGAAAGCAGCATATTTTCTGTTACACATACTTGTTTATTATCAGTTTTAGTACTTTTAATCTTAAAAGTTGACTTTTCTGTGAATTTAATTTTTTTTATAAATTGATAAAAAAGGCATTTTGATATTCTAGTTTAAAATAATATAATCAATATAGTTTGATTTGATCGTTGTATGATTTACATATAAAAAGTCGTCCCCGTGGAAAAATCTATCGAATTTCTATCTATTTATCGACTTGCAAAATTAAATTTAAAAAATAAATTTTATAATTTATTCTAAATGGCAACTAATATAATAATATTTAGAATACAATCTAAATTGTAGTAGTAGTTTTGAAACCAGTAGATTTGAAGTTTTATTGACTTAATAAAACAAACAAGTGAATAATTCGGTCAAAAATTTAAAGTTCCAAAATGTAATTTTTCAAATGCAATCTAAAATGAAATACTTTCTATAGTAATTATAAAAAAAAAAAGTTTTTTTTGTATTTATGAAATTAAGAATCATTAAACAAGACATGATAACTTTGAAGTGGTAATTCATAGTTGAATAACGTTTGATTCTATTTAAGGACAACTATTATTTTCAGTTTTTACATTACGGACCATGTGTTTTACACAATATGCAATAGCATTTGTTCCTGAAAATCAGTCCCTGTCGACAATTAAAATCCTTTTCGGATGCTGGACAGGAGACAACAATGGATTGTTGAGAATAATCAGAATTAACATCCTTTATCTTGTATGAACATTATATAGGAGACAATTGTCATTGTCATCTCTTGACAATTGGCAAGATTGCTCATTTCCAACCAGCCAAATCATTTTTGAACATAAAGGGTGAGACGCACGCGCCAGTGAAAATTAATCATCTTTCTTTCACACGCTTCTATGCATACGATCAAGTGTCAGCAGAGTATTGTTTTTGTTATGTGGCAGAAAAAAAACTTTTGGTTCGATTCCTCCACCCTATCCCTTTTTCAAATACTACACAAAACTGAAGAATTATATTCTGTTATGCAAAAATATAATTTGTTTTTATCTAGTTTTCTTTTAATTTTTTCCCATTAAAATTTTAATCAAATAATTTATAAAAATTTTAGACATCATTTAACATAAATTAAAAAGTGGCAAATATTTTCATAATAAAGATAATGAATTAAAATATTGAATAAAATATTATTTGGAAATTTTATAATGTTGTTTTATAACATTATAACATGTTGTTTATAATGTTGTTGATAGTTTAAAAAAATTATTTACCTTGAGTAAAAACACCCCCCCATATATTAATTAATCTTTTAGGAAGATAAGTTTTAAAATGTTATACAGCTAAAAGGAAATAAAAATATTTTAAGAACAAAATCGTATACATAAAAAAAAATGTCAACTAATATGTTTTTTCTGTGTCATAAATCAAGTTATTTCAATCAATTTTTAAAAACCATTGAATAGCTACCACTAAACATAATTAATAATTTAAAAAAAATAATTTATTGTAAAGTAAATTGCTTACAGTACGTCAAATATTATTACTTCATTAATATTCCTTCCACAAAGAAAACTGTCTTTGTTAAAAAGATATTTTAAGTTTGCTTAATGGTTTTATATGTTTAAACAAGAAATAATACAAAAATATTTTTTTATATACATATTTTTATTAAAAAAATAGTTCTTGTAATCCTATAAAAGAGGAAAATTACTTCTAGTTATTTTTAAAATATTATTACGCATTTTAGTTTATAATTAATTTTAACTAGAAGTTTTTTTTGTTCATAAATGCATTTAGTTAGTTACATTTTAAAAACAGTAGAAAAACTAATATAATTTTTAAACTATAATAATATAACAATTCGTGTTTATACTGTATTAATTAGAATATTTTAAGGAAGAAAGGAGAAACAAGAAACATATTTTTTCTATTTTTTTTTTAAATTTGTTTGGATTACTAGGATTTGCTTTCCATGTCCAATTTTAAGGTAACATAACGCAGAAAACTAGAAAAAACGAAAATTATACTTTAATTTAGATACACAAGATTTGAAATTTCTTCTTCGTACAAATTTTTTAGTGTATTTTCTCATTAGTTGTATAGGTCTACAAGTTAGAACAGGAAAATATTGTGGCTAATGTTCTCAAATATATAAAATTATGGGCCTATTAGATTATTTCAGATGTTTTTGAAATTATTCTAAATACAGGATTCTAACAATTCACAGTTTTTTATTTGCCAATTCGTATTTTACAATACTAAGAAAACCGTTATTTAAAATCATAGTAACCAAGATTAAATTAGGATATCTTTCTCAAACCAAATCTGCTGCATCATCACGCCTTTAAAATTCACACGTCAATTCCACATCTCTTCTCAAAATCCAAACGCACTTTTTCTGTCTTGCTAATGTTTTAAACATTTATTCCACAACTGCAAAAGCTACCTAATAGAATCATACTTTAAAATTCCCTTTATCAAAGACCAAAAATGCATCCTCCTTCAAGGAGAAGCACATCCGTCCCCTAAGATACGGTGCTGTTTATTTAATCACCATTAATGTGTGGAAAGTTGCTCAATGCACACTACAAACAACACAATACAGGTTAGACTCTGTCCTTACAAAGGAAAATATAACACTATAATGTAACTATCAACTAATTATCTACACAATATTACAACAATTAAAGAACATGATACATAACAAAATTAATTAATAATACTTCAAAACTATCAAAAATATTATTTCTCTATTCTTCTAAAAACACATAATAAAAAATTGCAAAACATTGACTAGACATTTATATAAAGAATCAAAATACTCATGGACTGCATGAAAAAAAACTTCTATCACACAATTTATCACGATTTCATGTTCAATATCGTGAGAACATCTGCATAACTACTATACTTTACTAGATTTATCTCCATAACGACGACAGCCTCCTACATCATTTATTCTGAAGTCGTCCCATTTCTCTTCAATGTGACTTCAATTTCCAGTGGTTATATGACTTCAATTCAATTCACGTGATTTCAGAGAGTCTTCAGTAGATTTATAATAAAACCAAGAATAATAAGCTTGCAGAATAGCTAAAATTCATTGTTGAGGGGTTTATATCTTTCATCTTTCAATGATTTGTGAACGGCAGAGGAAATGTGCAACTTCGTTAGCCAATTTTGTGGTTACTGCACAAAAAATACAAGCACGCTGCCATGATGTTTATTATAGAGTTTTCTTTCTATAGACACCAACTGAGCAAATTCTTTCTCCCCGAATGCCGAGACAATCTTGATTCTTCCTTGCTCTTCGCTTGAATAAGAATCAATCAAATAATATCTGATAACCAAAATTACAGGACCGTGTTCATACCTTTAATATTCCTATCCTCAACTTTAATCGACACTTTCTGTAAATGGCTGATTTGAATTACTTTCTATTTCATATTCAAAATAAGCAGCAGGGAGCGAGTCCTTTAATCTTTTGGGCATTGTTGACCTCCTGTTAATGTTTTACATCCACAAAATTATCACTCATTGACACCTCAACTCTCAATTGCATTTGTTAAGAAATATTTCGAGTTTAAAATGACTATTAAGTGTTAGAAGTGTTAACTTTATTTTTCATGTATATTTTACTATCCAAAATTAAATTGTAGGGCAACCCCCTGGTGTTGAAAATGTAAAATAATTGCTCTCTAAACACAAAAACTTTTAATTGTGATCACTCTATATGCTGAGTAAACTATTGTTTTGAAGAAATAACTTCAAATATAAGTTGGTTCTAATTACCTAATTTATAAATTTAAAGAAGATTTTTTTTTATAATATTAATAATTTTTGTTGTTCAATGCTTTCCTATCCTCCTTAAAAAATTTATACACTATAGTAATGAAAAAAAGAATAAAAAAGCTTATAATATTAAATTAAATGAGTAATTTAAGCTTCGTAATATTAATCTGACATTATATTTAAAATGATAAAAGTTCTAGACATACTTTTTGTTTATTGAATATTCTTAATTTCTTAAGACAAGCACAAAACTCATTAACGAGAAATATAAACACTTAAAAAATGAAGTCTCGAAGAGAGATACGTCAATCTCAAAAAGGTGAAAAAAAAATCTTTTCAGTAGAATAATTATCGCAAAATGATAAGAGAGAGAAAATGATCTTTCAGATTATAAGCAAAATTAATTGCTTCAGAGACTTTCAAATCCACAAAACATTGCATGGGAAAACACAATACACTAACAATGCAGCACTATCGATTTTTGCATTCAGTATAAAAAAGTTACTTCGGATATTAAAACTAAATAAGCCTCAATTCCGTAGTAAAGGATTAAAGTTATGGATTACGGACAGCACACAAAAGATGCTTATCAAAGCTTATTTTTTTTGCTTTATGTAAGCAAATTAAAAGAATTTAAGCTTAGTAAAGCACTCGTGAAATAAAATTTTAAAGAGGTGAGTTTATTTAAATAAAAAGAATGCTCCAATAAATTTATAAAAATTTTTTAACGAATTAATATTCAAGTAATAAAACGTAATTTTAGTTTTTTTTTTCGAGAAATGAGTTAAATGTTAATAGAGTCTTTTTTAACAATTTCTTTTTTATTTATATTATGTTTTGTGAATATGTTGCTCATTTTTACAAGAAAAGTTAATTTACCTCAGATTAACATGTATACATTCGTTTTAAAACATTCTTTGAAGAAATAAAAGAATAATGTTTTAGTAAAAAGTTTATAATTAAAAGAAGTAAAAAAAAATTATAATTAAAGAAGTAAAAAAAATATAGTTCGAATTTTTAATTAAAAAAAAATATTAAAAGGGAAAAAATTTATAATTAAAGAAGTAAAAAATATTGGTAGAATTTTTTAATTAAAAAAAAATTATTATATAATTAAATTTATAATTAAAAAGTAATATATATATATTATATTTTTTTTTAATTATAAATTTTTACTGTTTTAAGACTGCGTAAATATTAAATACATAAAATATTATAGATTTAATACGAAAAAATAAATATATTTAATTTTTTTGTGGAGTAAATAAATAACATATGTGTACATATATAAATATACGTATACATTTTTTAAATGTATGCACATTAAATATACAAATTAATAAAGCATATGTTTGGGGATACAAAAATAAAGTTATAATATTACTAAAATGACATTGAGTAACGAATAATTATAATAAAATAAAGGAAGCTTGAATTAGTTTTAATTCTTATTCTACACTTGTTGATTATTTTATCCTATCTTTTTAGAATGCCATCAATATGATAATTAGAACGAGATATGAACACAATAATAGCTTAAAAAGGTATTCAAGCATAATGATACGCATATGGCAATAAATACGCAAATAATCAATGTTCTAATTTTACTAAATTACATTTATTAATGAATAATAATAATTATTATTATTATTTAATAATCTTAATTAATTAATTTAATTTAATAATATTATTTGATTAATTAAATTTAATAATATTATTTGATTAATTAAATTTAATAATTTATTTAATTTTTTAATAATAATTATTTAATAAATACTTTTTAATAATTTGCTACTATAAGTATATATATTACGCTTGACCTCTGGTATTTTTATAGTTATTATTGATGACGAAATTACAATGATGACGATTTTATTCATTTTCGCAATTTAACTATATATACGAGTATATATTTTTGTCTAAATTTAAAAGAAGTAATATTTATTTTACTTATGAACATTTAATCTCTATGAAAATAAATGTGTGTGTATCAGCATAACTTAAAATATAAGCATTTAATGTCCAAATGTTTTTCATTATTCTTCTGTCTTCTGTGTAGTTAAAACTCTCTAAACAATTATCATTTTATTATTTTTAATTAAAAGCTTTTTTTCTCTTCCTGATAAGAAGACTGTGGCATAAACAAAGCCATTGTGCTGATTTAGTTCATTCATTATAAATACATTCAATATACTCAAATGGCTCATTATAAATTCCTTAATAAGGTTATTTTATTTAAGCTTAAGCCATTATTTTTATCTAAATGTTTTTCGTTTATGTGCTAAGATTGTACTTTTCATTGACAATTTTTTATTTAAAATCGACAGCTTTTTAAATAAATATAATATACTTCTGTTTTGCTAAAAAATTTAATTTTGAAGTTCTTTTTTTTTTTTTTTTTTTTTTTTGATAACATTTCCATTATTTCATGTATAGTTAATATTTATATTTTAAGTATTACCTGCCGTTTGTATAAACGATTTTATTTCTATTTAATACTGTATATTTGAAAATTGTTTAAAAATTAATGATTTTTTTTCTCTGTAGTTAACTTACAGCATCATATATTATCTAAATAATTATAACTAGCAGGAAGTTATTTCAAAAAAATAAAATAAACAAAAAACAATTAAATTTATACAATAATAATAGCATTTTATTTTATTATTATAAAATATTTATTATTTAATATAAATATTAATATTTATTTAACTATTATTTAATATTTATTTAATATTAGGTCTATAACAAGGCGTAGAGATATGTTTTTTAAAAAGAATTTCAAGTTAGTGATAAGAAAATTTCTTCCTAGTACCTTCTCTTCCTAATGATTTTTATACATTCTCAAATTGAAATTATTATTTTAAAAAATAGTCAGGTTGAACGATTTTAAGATCTTATATGTTTATGACTTCAGTAGAATTTAAATATTAATATAAACAACTTTAATTTCGAAAAATTAAGAAACTCCCACTATTTGTTCGACACATCTTGAAGGATAGCATACTTTCCAAACTTCAGATAAGGTTTCAAGGCAAGGTAAATAACTTCACTTTTAGTCAGTTAAGCATGTTGCTTAATTAAATTAGGTTAGAGGCAACATTTCCAGCTGACAAAATTTATTACCTGGACTGGTTCAGAGTGCCATAAAAATCGCATCACCTAATTTGTCCAACAAAATTTTACGATGCTCGATATTTCATTTGAGCTGGTCTAATAATAACCACTGTGTTTCCCTTATTAGATAGCAAATTCCATGTGATGCTGAAACGAGCCCGAGCCTTCCATGTTAAGATAAGTCATTAAAATAGTTCGAACTCAGAAATGAAAATTTTTATGCTGCTTTTGCGTTGGCGTAGGTAAAATCACATGAATATTTATTAATAATAAAGCTCAATGCGCCAAACGACAAGTGCTGTTGTTAATGTCCACCTAATGTGCATTAATAATGTTTTCATGCATTCTTTCGCAACATGCCTTTCATGTTTTCATGCATAAGATACTAATTATTGCAAAAAAATGTATCTTAGTAAGAAAGAAAATCAGTAAAAAATACCGTTTTGGTGGGGAGTTGTAGTAAAAAGAATGTTTTCTGATACAGTGTATAGTTTGTCACTTTGTATTTTGTGAAATAGGATTAATGTGAATTAAATATTATATACATGCTAAGCAATATAAAATATTTTCTAAAAATTACCAAGTAAAAAGCCTTTCTACAATTTGATTAGTTAATAATTTTAAAAATCAATGAATTCTTCAGATTTTTATTAAATACCGAAAACGATTAATTAAAAAAAAATATTGAAACAAATATTATGTTGTGTATATTAATAATGTTTTCGTGATTTAATGCTTTTTTTGATTAATATTTAAAATGTGCATAATATTAATCAATAATAATGCTCAATGCGCCTAACGACAAGTGCTGTTGTTAATGTCCATCTAATGTGCATTAATAATGTTTTCATGCATACTTTTGCAACAAGCTTTTCATGTTTTCATGCATCGGACATTAAGTATTACAAAAATGTATTTTAATAAGAATTACAATCGTTAAAAATACTGTTTTGTTGGTAAAAGAATACTTTTTGATACAGTGTATAGTTGATTACTTTGTATTTTGCAAAATGAGGTTCTCAAGAATTAATATTATGAACATGCTATGCAATTTAAAATAATTTCTAAAATTACCAATTAAAAAGCTTTTCTAAAAATTGATAAAGAGCAATTAGTAATTTAAAAATCAGACCTATTAAATTCGTTGAATTTTATTAAATATTAAAAATGATTTATAAAAAAAAATATTGTCATATACAGTGGATTATGTGCATTAATAATGTTTTCATGCATTCATGTGTTTTAACAGGCATTTCATATGCATTAATAATGTTTCCATGCATTCCTGCTTTTCAACAAGCCATTCATGTTTTTCATGCAGCAAATATTAATTAATGTAAAAAATGTGTTTCAGTAAGAAACAAAATTTTAAAGTTTGGTTAAATTTCTAATACACACTTTTTTAAAATTTAATTAATTAGTAATTAAAAAATTATGTTTAAAAAAATCATGTTTAAAAATTCACTGATATATATATATATATATATATATATATATAATATATATATATATATATATATATATATATATATATATATATATATATAATATATATATACATAATTTTTATAATTAATAGTTTTAATGTATATATATTACATAATATTTTTTATTGATATGTACATATATATATATATATATATATATTTATGTATGTATATATAATTTTAGTAATTTTTTAAAATTTATTATATATCTAACATTAATGTTTTAAAAATACAGTAAAGTTATATTAGAAGTATTAATATAACAAAGTACATATTATTTTTAATCATAATGATGACTTTTTGTAATTCCTAATAATCTCTGTTACTGCAATAAATAAAAACATTCAAAGTTAAAATTTTTATAGAGTCTAAATTCTTTCATTATAAAATATATTTTTTCCGTATAAATTTTTTATGTAAATAAAAGGATTATCAATCAATTATTATTTACTAAACTGCCATTACATAAAGTGAATATCGGAAAAAGTGTTCTTATTTAATATATTTCAAACAAAATTTATGATATTTTAAACTTTTATATAAAAATATTTTTTTTTATGAAAAAAAATGGTCATCTGAATAATTTTAATGTATTTATTTTACATTGATTTAAAATGTTTAGTAGTTGCGGTTATGCAACAGATTATCGAAAATATATATTATATTTTTTGTTTTGAGTTTAAAGGGGAAAATTTGTAACTAACTAAATATTCTACGTGGCTGAATCAGTTCATTACCCATGCTATTAAGATATCAAAATAAACGAGTACCAATTGCAATTTGTTATGCACAAAATTTATAGACAGTCTTTTAATGGAGTACTTTTTAAAAAAATTCAACTTCAAAAATATTGCTAAAAATGCATTATATTTTCCTTTATTATATATAAAATACAATATACTTAACTATTCTATTCCAATACTTCCACTATCTTGATGCAAATAAGAGTGAAAATTTATTTTTTTCCTTAACAAATGTTTCAGCTTTCGATATTCGCTTGCATAACCGATATTTAACAGGATAGGTGGAAAAGTTGCCGAACAATCGATTTCGAAGTTTGGGAAGTAACGTGCAAACAGGAACGGAGAAAAAAAATTGTATTTACACCAAGCCTAAGCACAAAATCAAATTTCAAGTTCGATGTTAGGCAATCGATTGGAGCGAAAATATCGAAAACATCCAATATCGATTTTCCTATTCATCGTTTCTTGTCTATGTAGCTGAAATTACAGTAATTATTTTTAGACGTTGGAAGAAAGGACATCATTAAGGAAGCAAACTTTAACGGTCTTCTTCTATCTATTTAGCAGGTCTGTGAATGATCACGACTTATGTAATTACTGAATTACTGTGGTACCGTCTTAATAAATAGTTGTAATCTTCATGACTTAAAAACTGCTTTAGTCAAAGAAGCTGCGATAATAAATGCTAAAGGGATAAAGCAATACAGTTTTGCAGTTTAAATATTTTTATCTGTTCTTTTTTTTCATTAAAAAGCCAGTTTTGGTATCGATGTTGCATTTTTCTGCTGAAAACTATGTGCAAGCATCGCATTTATTATTATTATTTTTTTATCTTATAAATAGCGGATTTCTCTAGTTTGTTCTGAAGAAAATTACTTCAAAAATAAAAATAAAAAAAAAAAATAGATAAATGGTAAAACCATTTTTTTTTTATAATTTAAAAAAAAAGATCAAAAGTAAATGACTGTAATTTTTTATGTTATAAAGTACATAATAATATTTTTTTTTTTCTGAGGAAATCTCATTTTCAAATGACTTTTCCCAATAAATTACTACATATAAAAACAAAAATATGAATCATAGTATAAAAATAAAAATAAAATTTAAAATAATAAAAACACGATTTTTATCATTAATAAAAGGCAATAATTAAATAGAAATTTGATAGTTGGCGATGCCATTTCCTGCCAAAGTGACAGGATGAATTTTCTGAACATATTGATGCCAATTTTTTACACTCTAATAATATTCCATACTTATCAGTGGTTTGTAAGAACATATTGTTTGGTTAGTTTTGATCAAATAATACATGTTTTCCTTTATAAATTAATGGTTATTTTCAATAAATTTATTTTTCGTTTGTTTTCAATACTCTTTTTCACCACTTTTTGACTACACATATAAAAATGAGGTTGCCACTAACTCAAGTTGTTCTTTAGGAATTTTGGAAAGAAAAATTTAATACAGGAAGATGTTAAATTGTATCTTCCAAATTTATTATCTTGAAAATGGTCCGATATTTAATAAGCAGGCGGCGTAATATTTAAGAAGGTAATGTGGTATATTGTCAACAATCACTACTCACTCTATTCCTTTTATAAAACACTGATTGCAGCACACATCTACATCACGATTGGAACCTTTATCCCTTTTAAGGCTTCTTACTTGTTGTTCTATCTAATGAGTTTTTACAGAGTCTACTATTAAATATGTTTTCAAAATTTAAATTCAGGAATCCGAAGAAAAAAAAGATTATCAAAAGAGTTTTTCATCCTTTAAATCATTAAAATATAGGTTTCTTACTTCTTTAAAAAATAAGACCTCAGTCATGAGTTATTTATTATTATTATATTAAATTTTTATCTAATTAATTAATTTTTTCAGCCATAAATTAAAACATCGATTAAAAATCTAAGTTTAATACTTTGTAAAGTTGATGCAAAATATACGAAAACATGATATAATTAAAAAAAAAAATAGTAATATTAGTAATTTTAAATTTCAATACTTTATTAAAAAAGTGAGATTTAAAATTATGATAAAAAGGGCGTTTCAAAAACTATTTTTGCAAGCTGCAAAGAAACCGTGTACAATTAAACGACTCGTAACACATAGCAACATGGGATCATAAATGATTTCCCGTGCAGTTGTGTACACACCAGAAATTAGAAACATCACGTAATATAAATATTAATTATAGTGCATCAACAAAAATAGTATAAACAAACTGTAACAAAGGGAAACTACGAAGGCATAATTTTAAAAGTAGAATATCCAGACATCGCAGCGGAACATTTACGCTGCCAGTTAAGGATTAAAATTAAAGTTGAATTAAAACCTGTTCTGCCTCTCTTTCTCCCCAAAATTAATGGTCAGTGTTAGAAATAATAAATTTTAATAATTGAAAAACTAATTTATTATTCTGTTAACAAGTCATGGTATGCTGTAGCTAGCGTAGTTAAATGATTGATGAGTACAAGACATAGCACATTGTTCTCCTCCTTATTTGTAATTCTTACCATTCATTCTCGAATAATGACCTAAAATGTGGAAAAGTCCTTCTCAAAAAAATTCTGCTGCAGATGTCCAAACAACAATATAATCTTGACGAATATACCGTTACGGGTACGAGTGTCTCACTTCTTATTAAGTGTGTGTCTGTCACAATTCCCTCTACAACACCCTATTCCAATTGCATATCCACTGATTCCGTGTTGGTAAAATCATTGATCAGCAATCCTATCACCACAGCAAAAGTATATGAAATGAACAATATCTTTAGGAATACTGAGAATTTCCGTCCAACGCCATCTACCGTTTCTTAAAACATTAATGAATCAGCAATGCTATGTCGAGCTATCTAGTAAGCCAACATTGCTCTGTGATTCCGAGCTGCCTAGCGGAGCCAGCATTGCTCTGTGATTCCGAGCTACCTAGTGGAGCCAGTATTGCTCTGTGATTCCGAACTGCCAAGTAGAACCAGCATTGCTCTTGTGATTCCAGCTGCCTAGTGAGCCAGAATTACTATGTGATTCCGAGCTACCTAGTGGAGCCAGTATTGTTCTGTGATTCCGAGCTGTCAAGTGGAGCCAGCATTGCTCTGTCATTCCGAGCTGCCTAGTGAGCCAGAATTACTATGTGATTCCGAGCTACCTAGTGGAGCCAGTATTGCTCTGTGATTCCGAGCTGCCAAGTGGAGCCAGCATTGCTCTGTCATTCCGAGCTGCCTAGTGAGCCAGAATTACTATGTGATTCCGAGCTACCTAGTGGAGCCAGTATTGTTCTGTGATTCCGAGCTGTCAAGTGGAGCCAGCATTGCTCTGTCATTCCGAGCTGCCTAGTGAGCCAGAATTACTATGTGATTCCGAGCTACCTAGTGGAGCCAGTATTGCTCTGTGATTCCGAGCTGCCAAGTGGAGCCAGCATTGCTCTGTGATTCCGAGCTGCCTAGTGAGCCAGAATTACTATGTGATTCCGAGCTACCTAGTGGAGCCAGTATTGTTCTGTGATTCCGAGCTGTCAAGTGGAGCCAGCATTGCTCTGTCATTCCGAGCTGCCTAGTGAGCCAGAATTGCTATGTGATTCTGAGCTACCTAGTGGAGCCAGTATTGCTCTGTGATTCCGGAGCTGCCAAGTGGAGCCAGCATTGCTCTGTGATTCCGAGCTGCCTAGTGAGCCAGAATTACTATGTGATTCCGAGCTACCTAGTGGAGCCAGTATTGTTCTGTGATTCCGAGCTGTCAAGTGGAGCCAGCATTGCTCTGTCATTCCGAGCTGCCTAAGTGAGCCAGAATTGCTATGTGATTCCGAGCTACCTAGTGGAGCCAGTATTGCTCTGTGATTCCGAGCTGCCAAGTGGAGCCAGAATTGCTATGTGATTCCGAGCTACCTAGTGGAGCCAGTATTGCTCTGTGATTCCGAGCTGCCAAGTGGAGCCAGCATTACTCTGTGATTCCGAGCTGCCTAGTGAGCCAGCATTGCTCTCTGATGCCGAGCTACCTAGTGGAGCCAGTATTGTTCTGTGATTCCGAGCTGTCCATGTGGAGCCAGCATTGCTCTGTGATTCCGAGCTACCTAGTGGAGCCAGTATTGCTCTGTGATTCCGAGCTGCCAAGTGGAGCCAGCATTGCTCTGTGATTCCGAGCTGCCTGGTGAGCCAGAATTGCCTATGTGATTCCGAGCCCTAGGTGTAGCTTACTTCTTTTAGAAATTTATACAACTGGTGACACCCAAACTAATGTTCATTAAAATAGTGCAACCAGAAAAAAATATGTGCTTATTTAACATGCAATAAATTCTGCATAATAAACGTTAAAAAATAAACTCTTGTTTGTGTGAAGGCTTTTCCAAAACCAGAGCAATAAGTATTGGAATTCTTTATAGAACGAACCACGGTGTAACAATTGAATTATTGAATAATGAATTTCAAATTATTCAATTTATTGTTATTGTTAAATATATAGCAATATTCAAATATTGAATGCTTATTTCATAAAAATAAAAATAAGGGAAATCAATTAACATTTTTAAAATTATATGTTAGTCTGATGATATTGTTTTATTATAAAGTAACAAACTTTATTTCATTTGTTTATGCAATTATTTTGTTTTATTATCTATCAAGTATCATATTTTTTTTAAATTATGAAATAATTTTTTTCTAAAAATTACATATTTTACCTAAATTCCTGTGTTAATTGAATTACCTTATTTTTTATTTACCACTTAATTCCTTTATTATTAATAATAGAATATATATATCGGGAATATATTGAATATACATAATTAATTCATTTTGATATTATGTTGAAATATAATCTTTCAATTTAAAAAAAAAACTAAAACCTATTTCCGCATTTGTTTCTGCCAAAATCAATGCTCAGTATTTAGACATAATAAATTTTAATCACTGAAAATTAATTTATTATTCAGTTAAAAATCTATATAGAAATTTTAAATTTTTCCCTCTATTATTAAACTAATTATTCTTCAAAAAGTAGAAAATAAATCGCCACTGGAAGACCAGACTTCTATTATCATCATCATTAAAATTAATTATGCTTTGATAGAAAATGAATTAACATTTTTGAAGATATTTAGCAAATAATTTAGCTCCAATAACAAAACTTCAAATTATCATTGCCTCTACTTTTAAAAATATTTCTTACTAAAAGTTTGATTAAAAAAAAAATATACTTAAGATATTAAGATCAAAAGGAAAAAATATAATAATCGAGAATTTGTGAGTGAGGTAAATCAGCTGAAACTCCCTGAAGCTAAATAATGAACGCTTTAATGATTTGATAACGAGCGCACTATTTTAGCTGTGTCAGCATTTAATCATCAGTAATGTACGCCAACCATTAAATGTGATAAATTATTTACTGTATCCTTTTTTTAATTTTGTGAAAGTATAAATTATGGATAGAAAATACATATTCAAAGGAGTCTATTATTGAAAGTTTAAAATATCCCGAAATAAAAATTTTAACAATGTTCGTACTCTTTTCTGAATATGTTTTTTCTTTCCTTAGGCGATTAATCTTATCCTATAAAACTAATTTCGAATACATGTATGGAGAGGATTGCTTTTATTTGAAATACTACGCTAAACATTCTTAAATTGCTTTATGGTAACATGCACTTAAAATTATTTTATTTATTTCATCTAATTATTTTTCGATAAAAAAATTTAATTGAGTTTTACAATGTATTCTTAGTATTGAAAACATCACTGATATTAAGACGAGAGGAAAATTTCAAAGAATATACAGTAGAGACGGGCATTAAGGTGAAAACAAAGTTGTCAAAAATGTGTTTAAAATTAACATAATCACTTTATTCAAACATATATCTTTAATTAACTATATATATATATATATATATATATATATATATATATATATATATATATATATATATATATATATATATATATATATATATATATATATATATATATATATACTATATATATATACATACAGACACACATGCATATATATATATATTTAATTTTAGAAAAATTTACTTCACTAAAAATGTTAGTTGATAAAAAAAATAAACAGATCGTATGAACAAAATATATTACAATTGTTATTATCAATATATATACACTCAAGAGCCAAAACATTATGACCACCTGTCATTAACGAGTTGGCTGGCGCGCAACACAGCTTCAAACCACCTTGGCATGGATGCCACAGGTCCTTGGTAGATGGCCGGAGACAGATTATACCAGATGTTTAAGCAATGGTAATTTAACGGTGATAAATTATTTACTGTATCCTTTTTTTTAATTTTACGAAAGTATAAATTATAGATAGAAAAATACATATTCAAAGGAGTCTATTATTGAAAGTTTAAAATATCCCGAAATAAAAAATTTTAACAGTGATGGTACTCTTTTCTGAATATGTTTTTCTTTCCTTGAGGCGATTAATCTTATCCTATAAAACTAATTTCAGAATACATTGTATGAAGAGGATTGCTTTTATTTGAAATACTACGATAAACATTCTTAAATTGCTTTATGGTAACATGCACTTAAAAATTGTTTTTAATTATTTCATCTAATTATTTTTCGATGAAAAATTTAATTGATATTTACAATGCATTATTACAAACGAAAACATCATTTATAATCGGAAGATAGGAAATTTAGAAAGGATATAAAATATAGACTGTAGTTAAGCTGAAAAACAAAGTTGGCAAAAATGTTTTTATAATTAATACAATCACTTTATTCAAATATATATTTTTAATTGCTTATATACACTACCGGACATTAAAATTGCTATATCAGGAAGAAATGCAGATGACAAAATGATATTTATTGGACAAATATATTATACTGAAAATAACAAGTGATTAAATTTTCAAAAATTTGGGTGCATTAGAAATTTCAAACAGGAAAAATAACAACCACAAAAAATATCCAACAATCAAAAAACAATATTTGATCATAAAAACTTGAAGGCGATAGAATTATCAAAGAAGTGATAAAAAGAAATCCCCCTCCTTGTTAAAGAAAAATAAGAAAAAAAATAAATAGTATTATTTGAAATATTATGATAAATATTCGTAAGTTACTTTATGATAACAGGCCCTTAAAAATCATTTTATTTATTTTCTAATTATTTTCGTTAAAAAATTCAATTGATTTTTACAATGTATTCTTACTAACAAAAATATCATTGATATTAAGAAGAGGGAATTTAGAAGGATACACAGTAGACATGAGCATTAAACTGAAAAGCAAGGTGGCGAAAATATATTTTTAATATTAAATAATATTTATTAATATTTATTTATATTAAACACGAATCATTTTATTTTATTAAATATCTATAATTTTATATATATATATATATATATATTTGTTATTCTAGTACAATATTCCTTTGTTCTTGGAAAATTTTTTAAATTTCAAGGTTAAATTACTGACAATGTGATTCGCCGGATAAAAACATATTTCAAATAGGATTTCTGTGTTTATTTCAGATTTGTCTTTCAGAAAAAATTTCCTCGACAAAAATATCCATCAATAAAAAAAGCAATATCTGAGTCAAAAAAAAAAAAAAATGAAGGTAGAAGAAAGTATCAAAGAAGTGATAAAATGAAATCCCCCATCGCTTGTAAAATGAGAAATGAGAAAAAAATCTTGTTTCAAAACATATTTCCAAAGGCTTCTAAAGATAGACATTACATGTTCCGTATTGACATAATTCCTTTTAGAAATCAAACAAGAACTTATTTGTTTTTGATACAATAATATTTACCATCAGCAATATATTACATGTAGTATTTTTCTTAAAAGTAGTTTATACAGGTTTTGAGATATACGAGCATTATTTGGTATATATGAAAATTGAATAAAAAAAAAATACTAGTTGTAGTTAATAAAATTTTATAGATATCAATTTAAATTGAAAGAAATTAAATTCTTTTTAAATTAAAAGTCAAAAATATCTTCAATTTTGTCATTTTTAGATATCATTTTGAATTGATGAATTTGACACTTTCTAACATGAATATAGATTTTACTATTCTGTTAGTATTGAAATCAGGTATATAAATTATTCTATTGTTGCTGATTGCATATTTTTTTAGAAACTTCTGTTGATACAAGTACTTGAAGCAACTTCTAGTAAAAATGACTTTTATCTGATAATGAAAATAGAAAAAATTCTATTATTTGAAAAAATTAAGTTAGACTTCTGTTTCGTCTGGAATAATAACTGGAAACTGAAACTCGTAATTGATGCGAAGCATTTACCACAATCGTGTCATTTTTTAAACAGTAACGTACTATACTAGCTACATACTATATGGCTTCAAGAAGAAGCCGCTTTCAGGTTCTTGGAACACTTCTTAGCTAGTACATACAAGCATTTTTATAATATATATATATATATTACAGCGTAATACACGACCCCGGGACTCACTTTGTAAACAGACCCGGAATCTCCGGCCTTTTCAATCACTTTACAGAAAAAGAAAGAGCAGCACTTCTTATCGACTCGTCGGGTACACTCTTTCTTCTCCAAAAACCTCCCTTTAAGAAAATACTTCAAAGAGGGTCAGATCCCTTTATTTCTTGTGGGAGTAGACACTTCCTCAGCCTATGGTCTGTCACCAAACACGTGCAGCAACTCATGACGTAGTCCCATATCTCATCTGTAATTGTTTAGACCCCCTTAAAGGGTCGAATAGACAATCACTAATTTCATGATGTATCATTATCCATGACACTGATCATCTGCTGTCAGATTTGAGCGACAGGTTGTTCTCATTAGAAAAAAAACACTAATTGCATGTAGTATAAATATCAACGATACTGCTTATCTACTGTCAGATTTAAGTGATAGGTTGTTATTATGCAGTTGTTAAAAAATACCCACATTCCTTTTTGCCTTGTTCACAGCAATACTATATCTCTTCCCGTTGGAATAATACTACAAAAGAGTAACATGCGACAATATTGAGATTCAACCGATACACTGGTTGAAAACGTACAAATGCGAGAAAATGTACAACAAAAATGTGTAGAACCATTATTGTATTTAATTAAATATCATTGATAACATTTAAAAGACTTACTGTGTAGGAAACCTGTTTAGTGAAAGCCAAAATGTTCCAATAAAAATACATTTATTTCTAGGGTTTCATATAATTCCCTTTAATAACGTAAAAATTAAAATTTTATTTATCATTGCTTAACCGTGTTTTCCTTCTACACACTGGCAAAATTCCTCCCTTTGAGGCGTTCAGGAATGGTCTGTTTTTGTCTCGTAAAAAACGAAGGCTCTCAACCCAGGAAAGTACCACAATTTTACTTCTGTAATGTTTAGTTTATAGTCTTACACCTGAGAGGAAATATATTCAACGCATCAGTGCAATAGTTGGCCAGGCACGACTCACTCATGGAGAGGAAGTATTTTCTATGTCAATCACCGCACCCTGCGCGTAGCTATGTATCGGGTTTTCTGTAGAGGTGGAATCCTTCAAAACGAATCTATAATTATATGTCTTTAAGTGTGTTAAATATCGTATATCTCTAAATATTTGTGGGTGAAGTGTGTTTGTGAGTGTGTAAAAATAAAACGTGTGAAGATTCTCTAACCTTTCCCTTAGAAATATCTTTCAAACGGCAACACACCCATTTACAATCTGGTTGCCGAAACTGCACACTACATTATTTTTAATATATATATATCATATAACTCCTTTAAGTAATTTAAGATATTTATAAACAAGTGAATATAATTATAAATAAATGAAATGCAATTTAATTCCCAGTTAGGAATATGAATTTGCAATTCAGTTTTTAATTACAAATTATAGTCAGTTAATTACATTAAAAAGAAATGAATGTTTATTAATCTGCCAAAATTATCATTAATATCCAAAGTTGAAAAGGAAAAACAAGTTTAATGCTTTAAACTTGAACGGGTTCGATGGAATATATTTATCAAAAATAAAATACTTATTTTAATCGTGTTGAAGTAAATTAAAGTTCAGGGAAAAGCATATTATTATATTTCACTAGAAATACTGTTGTTTCATAAAATTATGTAAATATTCTCATAAAGTAACATGAAATATGTATGAGGAAATTTATTCAGGGACATTTACCATGACATGCTTCCCAGGATGTAAACATCACTAAGTATAATTAAATTATAATTATGGGAACTGACTAATTAAAACTGTTTGAATGTGGAAGATTTTGCTTGTATTATAAATTAAATTTTATAATTCAGCGCTACCAGTTGTACCCGCAAGAAGGCGTTACAATAAAAAGGGTAAATAAGCTAAATTTTGTTTTATCACTAGACGCGATCTAATATCATGTGAAGAAAAACGCAAATACTTTTACTATAAAATAGATATATCAAACTATCAAGCAGTATCTAGAACATATTTACCATAAGGCCAGATTATTGTTGTGGCATTTAGTTATTTTTAACTTCCATTATATCTATGGTGTTTATATAATAGGAATTCGTCATTTTCGACTTTAAATAGTTATATTTTATTGAGCAAATTTTAAATAAAATTCATTAGTATTAACTTAAAGGCTTACTTCATGGTTTGTATTATATAAATTAATTTTTAAGTATTCACTTTGATTTTTATAGGTTGAAAATTAAATTCTGCATTTAATATTATTGCCTTTATATTTTCGTTTTATATAATTTGACTTTTTTAATTAATTTTATTATTTTTTATTTCTTTTCTATAAATAAGAAAATATATTTAAAACATCTCAGATACCGTTACAGATAAATATATAAAATAGGTTATGGTGTGTTATATTAAGTCATTGATGAGAGTAGTGTATTCAAAAGCAAATTTAATATAGTATCAGTAAATGTGAGAATGTACTGTGATTCCTTATTATGCTTATGACAGCAAACATATTAATATGATAAACATGAAATCTGATAAATTCTCCATTTATAATAATGTTAAATTAATGTACTGTGCTACCTGTATGTTTGTTTGTTTGTAATGAAGAAAAATGACGACTTTTTTTTTACGGGCTCATTTTGCCTACTTTAAGCGATCAGATTTAATTTAAACGTTGGCAATATAT
>BPLR01019248.1:0-27231 GCA_021605095.1 Caerostris extrusa | reverse complement strand
TATATTTTTATTTACAATTAAAAATAAAACTTTTGCAAGCGATTTTATCTCATTTAACTCTTCTTTTAATTCTTAATATGTTATGCAGTTAAATTATTAAAAATGTTTTCCAAATCTCCAATATTCTTCTTTGTTTTTGTTTTCCAACAAAAAAATTAAAAGAAAATTGTAAAGAACTTTATTTCTCCCATTTCCTTCAAAAAAAAAAAAAAATTCCTAATTTTGATTGTCGCTGTAAACGGATTATGCTAAATCTTTTTTTCCTTTTAATTTCACGCTCATCAAAATAAAGCAAAGCAAACAAGAATTCTGAGGGAGCAGAAAATAATTTGTTTCATAAAAAAATAATAATAATTAAGAATTAGGTCACAAGAATATTTAAAATCTGCTTAAGGAAATATGAATTTTTGTATTCTCATTTAGTAAAAATTAATACCATAAAAAAAAGATGAAAAACAACCATCATTGGTGACTACGCTTTGCTCTGGGTTTTGAAACAGAAATAATTAATAATTGTTTACAGAATTGAGTATTTCAGCTACAAAAAAATATTAATACTGATAAAGTATCATAACATCGTGCTTAATTAAATTTTCTTCACTTATGCAAAGTGTGTTGAGAAAAAATTTATAAGCAGATGCTTTCTAGAAGAAGTCATTTCATGTTACTTGAACACTGACAAAGCGGACTGGTGACCAATTGGCTAGCACTCTGGCCTTTGGTACTTCAGGTTCGAATCTGGCAGGTGGCTTGAATGTTTGTGAAGTTCGGAATCCACGTTAAACTGTAGGTCTCATTTAAATAACTCAAAGTGTGCACAAAATAGTACGGCTTCAAACTAAATCAATACTGCCCAAGAAAGAATGAATTACAATAATTTCTTTTGATCTATTTTTAAATTCTAAATTAAAAGTATTGTAATTTTTAAGATTTTACACAAGGGAATTAAATGGCATATAAGGAAGGCATGGGTTTGAAACCGTGGTTGCGTACGCTGCAGTTACTACTTTTCAAAAATGCGTGTATTCATTGGCAACTATGACAGTGTAAAGGTCTTGCATGGATAAATTCCGAATCCCTTGGTGGGAGTTTTCTGATTTTCTCCCATAAGCCCCATACTTTGGGTCATTTATCCACTAAAACACTTCCTGGAAGGCATTGCCACCCTCCCTTCATATTTGATAAACTTTTGTCCTATAATTGGTTTGGAGCCCTTTTTTAAAACTTAGTACTATGAAAAGATTTTTTTTTTTCTAATACAGCTGGCAAACATTTAGACAGTTGTCTTGGATGTCTTAAGGATGCACTCCACCGCCGTTACTCGCCAGCAGCTACACAGGAGGTGCGTGTAGCTTGAAGATAAACTACGGACGCGGAGTAACAATACTCCCGGCACCCACTACGATCTCTATTAGACCGGGACCTACGGTTTAAAGCGGATTCCTAACCACTACAAACATCCATGGCCGCCGGGCAGAACCCTGTGGTGCCGAGCGTAAGAGCGCCCGGCCACTCGCCATTCACCCCACTCTTTAAGATAACATCCCTTTTATTATTTTCGTCGAAGATTAATATTGACTGGTGAGTGGCTCTGGCATTTATCTTCTTCTCTGTTGCCGACAATCCAGGGCTGGACGCTGAGAGCAGATGACCAGGTGCTGGAAGGACGATGCGAGACCCGGGACATCACAATTTGCACAGACAGTGCATGATTTGGAGAAGACAAGGACACTCAGGGCGGTAAGGAAATGTAGCTCTGCAAAATGTTCATTTCTGTCTTTCACACACTGAATTCGTAAAATACTTCTGCTGGTTAAGAATTAGTTAACCATGAGGCAAACCTCAAATGGTATGCAGCTAATGGCCAGTGGCTAGCGCTCTGGCCTGGATGTTTGTGAGGGGTGGTTCGAAATCTACGTTAGAGTAAAGGTCCCTATCTGGTGTTGCTTCAGGAGTGTGCTAAAACTGGCCGTAGACCAAACCAAACCCAAATATTGTCTCCTATAAAGGTAGATGTAAGTAGCCGGTCCCTAGTGATGATGCATCCACTACATCTCCAAAAAATATATATATTAGGGGAGTCTTTGCATACCGTATTTTGAATGTCCGTTAGCTTTTTTTTTCTCCCCCTAGCGCGCATGCCCATAGGAAATTGCGTGGCCGCCAGCCTGCAATAATATTTCCTATGAGCATGCGGTAGGGAGAAAAGCTAACTGTTCCAAAAAACTATGGTATGCAAAATCTCTTTTATCTTTCTTTATAGTGAGAATATTATGTACCCGATCTCTAGTGACGCTATCTGGATCTCTGCAAAAGCATTATCCTCTCTTTATCCTATAATGGTTATGTAGCCGAATCCCTAAATCTCCAAAACCGGTTTATCTTTCTTTACATTGATTATGTAGTCGTTCCCCAGTGGTGCAATTCTAAATCTTTAAAAAAGCATTCTTCTCTCTTTTTCCCTGTAATGAAGCGATCTCCAGTAGCGCATTCTGGTCCAGAAGGCATTCTTCTCTCTTTTCATTAAATTTAAGCAGCTTCATTTTTGTGCTCATGTTTTAATTAGGAGTAAGATGGGAAGTGTGCGGTTCTTAAACCACCATGGAACTCCGTAACCGTACGCCCGTTGCCCCACATTATGAGATATATGTGCAATGCCCAGAGATGCAATCTGGAATGTCATTGCATCTGTTATATATGGTTATATTAACGATAAATAACTACAAATTAAGTGACCGACCATTATAACGAAATTTTTAACAAGAAACTTTTGTATTTCAAAATTTTCACCCAAGATCCGCAGACTTGGAACAACCTCCTGGAAGATATTCAGTAGTGCCATCTGTTGCATTGGAAATATGTGCGGGTATTTTCGCACAGTATTTATATCATTAATTATTTTTTAAAATCAATCTAATTTTAAAAATTGTATAAATCTTCTTATTTTAAAAAGAATTAAAAAGAAGCATTTATCAGTCAAGTTATTTTCAAATAGTACTTCATTTAAATATTGTATATGGAAAATACATTATTGAGCTCAGTTTTATTTTTTTATATTGATATGTTCTAAGTCACACTATTTAGATTTTAGGTAAATAATTTGAAGTATCCCAAAATTCAAATTTTTTAATTCGCTTTTGTGTGCACAAGTAGATCTTGTGTCTCAGTAATGTATGCTAAAAGCAGTTCATGATGATGGACGAGATGACTTTTAAAATATAGCTGTGCCTTGCATTTGCTAGTAAAATATCACGGGTAATTTTCAAACAGTTTAACTGTCTATTTGTCTAAGCATATCCGAGTCTCTTTTGTTTCACCAAAATCAGTAACTGCAACAAAAGTCTGAGCCACTCTGCGGCTGGTTGGGCTCGTTACCAGCTGCTGAATAATGGTTTCCATTCCCTTTGTAGTGTAAAACAAAGTTCAAACCAAGAATGAAGAGTAAATATAATTTTTTAGTCCAAATTTGGTGGCATTTGTTCTATCGTGTATTATCATAATATGTAAAAAACACTACTTTATTGTTCTGATTTGTTAGCGTTTTTTTTTTATTTTGTGTATGATACGATCTTAAGTATGTACTCTTATGTATGTTACGGACAATCCCCGACTAATTCAATGGAGAAGTGATACTTTATGGGGTATGCTTACGGGTAAGTAGCTGCACTTCCATATTGCATTAAAAAAACCATAAAGCTATCTATCACAAAAAGCACCCTGATTGTTGATCAAAGACACATACACATGTTACATTTTCTATCGAGTCTTCTAGTTTCTGGCGCAACAATGATTGCAGTAATTGCACCATGAAACAGTGCCTGTTCCAGTAGATTAGTCCCTGGGTTATTTTATATTCGTTCTGCAGCGTTACCGGAGTCTGAATTTAGAAAATTTAGGCAATGGTAACCTTTCTTACCCTGTTGAATCTGAATCTCGGGGCAATGGTAACCTTTCTATCAAAGTAACTTTTCTGAATCTTTTGAGTTTTCTAGTTTCGTAAGCAATGATTGCAATTTCGTACTGAAAGTCTTCTAGTTTTCTGGAGCAATGTACTGAAGCAGTGACTTGCACCAGTGACTTGAATCATTATCCTTCCTGTATTCGTATTGCATGCGTTACCTCTGGGCCATGAATCAGTTAGACAGTTTAGTCCCTGGGCTATTTTGGATAATTCGTTCACACAGCCCGAAGCCTAATTTCTTTGAGGCAATGGTAGCCTTTCTTACCTGTTGAATCTGAATCAGAATCAAATGGCCACGACCTAATTATTGTCGATCAAAGCCACATACACATGTTACAATTTCTTTTGAGTTTTCTAGTTTCAGTAAGCAATGATTGCAACGTACTGAAAGTAGCAATTGCAAATAATGCCGTTAGTCTTGAATCTTAGCCTTCCTATACTCGCATGGACCTCTGGCCAAATGAATCAGTTAGACAGTTTAGTAAATACGAAAATTCATACTAAAACAAACAAACTAATTAATTTTTACTTTTAATGAGGCAATGGTAACCTTTTGCTTACCCTTTGAGATCTTAATCTGAATTTAAATTGGCACACAACCAGAATTAATAAAATGTATTTATGTTGGATCAATCATATTTTCTCATACACATGTTACAATTTCTTTTGAGTTTTCAAGTTTACCAGTAACCTCAACGTACTAAAAGTAGCAATTGCACAATATGTGGATTAATATAGATTATCCATGTTAGTCTGTCTTATTCGTATTGCATTAATTTAGGGCCAGGAATCACGCCCTGTTTAGTCCCTGGGCTATTTTGGATCAATGGGGTCTCACAGCTTCTCGAAAAAACCTAAAGGGTCTTCTTTCAGGCAATGGTAACCTCTTACCCTGTTTCTTTTGAATGCCACGACCCTAATTGTTGATCAAAGCCACATACACATGTTACAACCTTTTGAGTTTTCTAAAAAAAAAAAAGTATACCCTCCCAGTAAGCAATGATTGCAACGTACTGAAAGTAGCAATTGCAAAATACTGAAAGCAGTTACTGCACCAATAGACTTGAATCTTAGCCTTCCTGTATTCGTATGTGCATGCGTTACCCTGGGCCATGAACCGGAGTTAGACAGTTCAGTCTCTGGGCTATTTTGGATACTTCATTTACCCAACACGAGTCAATGGTAAAGGCTAATCTGTCTGTGTCAATAGTAACCTTTCTATCTTGTCGAATCTGAATCTAAATCAAATGGTCACCTTGTTATCACAAATTACAGTGCAAATCACATGCCTGAAAGAGAACTAGACACAAAAATGGAGATGACTGATATAAAAAAATTAGAAAACGCATTTTTCTTATTTTTAAGCACTAAGAAAAGCCAACTGTTTTTCAAGACTTAATTCGTTTTCAATATAAAAGCAGTAAAGCAGAAAAAAGGAAATATCTTTTATAATATGTTAATAGGAATGACAGTGGCATGCCTGTTTGATCAATGGCAATGTCAATACATTTCAAAACTTAAGTTTACTTTCACTTATTTAAAATTAAATTTATTTCTTATTTCAAAGCCAAATAAATGTATACATTTTTAAATATATCCAATGTCGAAACTCTTGATGAGATTATTATAATAGAAATTAAACAAAGAAAAAATGAAACATAGTCGTTGACTTGGAATCAAAAGCAGATTAATGAAAACTCATGAGTCGTTTTATTTCATTTTATCAACTAAGAACTTGAAGAATTGGTTTTAGCTCCAAGAAGCAATGGAAGAACGGGAGCATATGAAAAGAGGCTCAAAACTACTAAACAAGATCCCCGTCACTGTCCCACCATTCTATAAAACTTCTATCAAACAAATAATGACTAAAACCACAAGCTACAAATTCATGATGAGATCAAGTCAAAGCGTTGGAGAGCTGAAGATAATGCTGTCGCCCAAATAAGAATGACCTAAAACAGTTCTTAAGCATTTACTGGCGTGCGATTTTAAGGCAATGTTTGTGCATTTTCTGGACATTTATTAAAATTACAAACTATTCAAAAATTTCCATTCGTGCATCTGTATCTAATTTTATTAATAATTTCCATTATCTGTGTTTAATTTTTAATAATTTCATTATCATAATAGTTTTAAATTAAAAGAAGCAGGTTTGGTTTGTAGCTCTACGGTCATTTTGTGCACGCTTTGGGCTAATTAAACCGGAACCTGCAGTATAACGTGTGGATTCCAAACCACTCACAAACATCCATACCACCGCCAGGATTCGAAATGAGAATATTAAAATAGAAATCAAAAAAATAATTCTTGACTCATAAATAAGATTGAAATAAATCTTCAGGTGGAAGGCTACCTTTATGTAAGAAATAATTTCTTAAAACTACCATTTTCACATCATTATGTATAAAATTACGAAAACAACAATTCGTAGGCAAAATTCATAAATGGCATTTAAGTGGTGGCTTCGTCTTCTTAATTCTGAAAGCACTACATTCAACACAGTCAGTTTGATGTGTTTGCAATGAAAACTAAAAATACTAGAAAACAAGTTATCCTGCCCACATGCTGCAAGAACTTAAATTTCACCCATCTTCTCGAGGCTCTTAGATCAATAAAGAAAATCAGAATTTGTACGTCCGGCTATTAGATAATCTAATATTTGTGTAAAGCCTTTGGGCGAAAAGAATGTGTTCTTCACCTTGAAAGTACATTGAAACTAATTTGAGAGAATAGGGTAAATTTTCACCTATAAGGTTCACATCAAAATTCTCCAACTGCCACCATGTACAGAAAAAAAATTTCCAGGACTTCTATTATAGGAGAATAGGGTTAAGTGACTGGAATTAAATCTCTGGCCTGAATCCTGACTTGCACTTTCCTTCTCCAGGTGTTCATGCAGGTGAAGGGCTACGAGGACTTCAGGTTCTTCTTCCTGGCCATGAACCTGGCTCTGCTGCCAGGTGCTCCTGGCCTTGGCCCTCACCTACGGACTGCAGCCCTACTTCCTGGAGGGAGCAGCACAGGTAAACATATTTTTTTTCTTCTTTTTTCGTTCAAAGACATTGAGGGAGCAGACAATAAGCATGCACCGATTGTTCTGGAAAAATCATGGACTGGAGAAATCATATTCCTTCAGTAATTCAACACAATATCGGAGACGTGAATGCATTTGTATTTCATACAACAATGATTCTCAAACTGTGAGACTTCACAAAGTTTGTGTGACATATATCCTGCATAAAAATTAATTTAATAATCTTAAATGAAAAAGTATTTATCTAAGAACTTTTGGATGAATAAAACTTTTTAATATAGACCTCGAAGAGAATATCGAGATTCGTTGTACTTCTTCAATGGCGTAACAGCCCCGTAGGAACCAAGGCTATCTGCCTACTGGCAGATTCCGAAGCATGAGACAAGAATATTCAAATTTATCTCGTCATTATCTACAAATAAGTTAATGACTTCGATTTGCTTACAGATGACACTCAAATTCCTAGTATTCTTCCTGCTATTCTTAACCAGCACCCTGGACCTGGGAGCCCTGTGGGCCATTGTTTTCGGTCCTTAAATTTGTTATTGCCTCTTGGTCATACAATTTTATGGCTTTAAAACAAGAAAACTTTAACGAGACATATACAATTTACCACGAGGCAATAATGTCAATTTATCTCGTATATGTTATAAATATCTGTTTGTTGTTGTTTCTTATCACTTGGCTGGCCAAGCCACGAGCCCATACGTACTCGCCATGATTGAAGGGGGAAGGAAGCAGCTTCTGTTGTAATGGAGCACCCCGTGGGTAGAAGTCTGACTTTGGCTCCGTGACGTTCTTACAGTCATAGGAGACCGGGACCTACAGCTTAAAGTGGATTCCGAACCACTACAAACATCCATGGCACCACCGGGATTCGAACCTGAAACCTGTGGCACCGAGCGCCAGAGCTCTAGACACTCGGCCATTCAGGTCCCAAATTTGTGAATGCCAATGGCAAGCGGTGTTCCCAGGTGGTCACCCACCCAAGTACTGACTGCGCCCAATGATGCTTGACCTCCGTGATCTAACGGGAACCGGTATATTCAGCATGGTATGGCCGTTGGCAAATAATCTACAATAATCTGCAATCTAATAATAAATATCTACAAGTAAATTAACGTTGTCGATTTGTTACAGATGGCACTCAAGTTCCTAGTACCTTTCCTGATATTCCTGACCAGCATCCTTGGTCTGTCCTTGTTTCTAGGAGCCCTGCAGGCCATTACTTTTGGTCCTTAAATTTTTTATTACATCTAGGTCATACAATTTATGGCGTTAAAGCACGAAATTTAACAATACATCTACAATGCCTTAACAGACAAAAATGGTCAAGTTCATCGTTATCCTTTTGAAGTAGTGTAATGACGTCGATTTGTCACAGATGATTCGAATTGTTAGTATTCTCTCTGATATTCCCGACCAGTACCTTGGATCTGGGAATCCTGTGGGCCATTACTTTTTGTCCTTAAATTTGTTATTGCCTCTTGGTCATACACTTTTATGATGTTAAAACATAAAATTTAATAGTACATCTATAATGTGTACTAAGAGGCAATAATGTCAAGTTTATCTCGTATATATTATAAATATCCACAAGTAAGTCAATGACGTCGATTTGTTACACATGGCACTCAAATCCTAGTACCTTTCCTGATATTCCTGACCAGCATCCTGGGTCAGCCCTTGTTTCTAGGAGCCCTGCAGGCCGTTACTTTTGGTCCTAAATTTTTATTACATCTAGGTCATACAATTTATGGCGTTAAAGTACGAAATTTAATGGTACATCTACAATGCCTTAAAAGTGGTAACAATGGTCAAGTTCATCTCCTCCTTTTGTGCAAGTTAATGACGTCGATTTGTCACAGATGGCATTCGAATTGCTAGTATTCTCTCTGATATTCCCGACCAGTACCTTGGATCTGGAAATCCTGTGGGCCATTACTTTTTGTCCTTAAATCTGTTATTGCTCTTGGTCATACACTTTTATGATGTTAAAACATGAAATTTAATAGTACATCTATAATGTACTAAGAGGCAATAATGTCAAGTTTATCCCGTATATATTATAAATATCCACAAGTAAGTCAATGACGTCGATTTGTTACACATGGCACTCAAATCCTAGTACCTTTCCTGATATTCCTGACCAGCCTCCTGGGTCGGCCCTTGTTTCCAGGAGCCCTGCAGGCCGTTACTTTTATTACATCTAGGTCATACAATTTTATGGCGTTAAAGCACGAAATTTAATAGTACATCTACAATGCCTTAAGTGGTAACAATGGTCAAGTTCATCTCCTCCTTTTGTGCAAGTTAATGACGTCGATTTGTCACAGATGGCATTCGAATTGCTAGTATTCTCTCTGATATTCCCGACCAGTACCTTGGATCTGGGAATCCTGTGGCCATTACTTTTTGTCCTTAAATCTGTTATTGCTTCTTGGTCATACACTTTTATGATGTTAAAACATGAAATTTAATAGTACATCTATAATGTACTAAGAGGCAATGATGTCAAGTTTATCCCCGTATATATTATAAATATCCACAAGTAAGTCAATGACGTCGATTTGTTACAGATGGCACTCAGGTCCCTGGTACTCTTCCTGATATTCCTGACCAGCACCCTGGGTCTGCCCTGTACCTGGGAGCCCTGTGGGCCATGTACCGCTTTAGGGTCCCGGAAGAGGGACTTCATGGACGGACTCTTGAGGTGAGATATCACAAAATTCTTTTAGAAAACTCTACATCGATATTCTGAAAAATTCAAATCCCAATGAAAAATTAATATGTCGAAACTATCTATCACATATTCCTTTCTTAACTTCTACTTCTATTCATTGACAATTGTTCATGTCATACCTAAGTGAAACACAAAGCCCTTGATGGACTTATATAGACATAAAAACAAAAATTCATAGACAAAAATTGATCTACAGTGCAACAAATGTTGATAGTTCATGGTAAATTTCACAAAAAATAAGCACCATTTAATTTGGTTTCATATGATATTATCTTTTAGTATGTATGTAGGAAATTCTCATATATAAAATTTAATTATTATAAATTTCAAAATTTTAAATATCGATAAAATGTTATCCATTACCATATTAATATTATATGGGGATGGGGGGCGGGGGGAGGGATTTCTTGAAAAATGTGTGGAAATTTACAATTAAATTGCCGATTTCTGTAATTATAATATCCATTCCATCGCATCTGTAATTATACCAGCTGTTCTTAGGAAAGTTAAGCATCCGTTTAAAGATGGTAAGAACGAATCCGAGTACCTTTAGATGTGCTAATCAAATATACGACGCACAAAAACAATTTTGAATGAAAAAAATAATAATTAATGTAGGATTTTTGTAATCTATTTTTTTTCTTTTGATATTATGTAATTTAAAATTTTAATTATTTAAAAATAAAAATTATCTTTATTGAAATTAAAAACTTAAATTGTCTTTATCTCCTACTACACCGCGGACTAGCAGATTTGTCAATTTTCTGCGCGATAACTGATCTGTATATACTGATGTTTTGTAAAGCGATGACTGTAACAGCGAATTCAAATAAGCATCTTCTGAAAATAAATTAATTAAATGTTATACACAAACAATAATTCCCTGTTTGAAATAAAATTTAAACAGTTCCAAAATCTATTCGTATATTCGTTCAAGCAGGTCGTTCATGGATGCATATCCAGACATTGACGACAACATGCCAAATTCGGAAGAGATCAGTCGCCGAGACTGTAATGTAATATTATGTAATTTAAAATTTTAATTATTTAAAAAGTAAAAATTATCTTTATTGAAATTAAAACTTAAATTGTCTTTATCTCTACTACACCGCGGACTGGCAGATTTGTCAATTTTCTACGCGATAACTGATTTGTATATACTCTAGTGATGTTTTGTAAAGCGATGACTGTAACAGCGAATTCAAATAAGCATCTTCTGTGAAAATAAATTAATTAAATGTTATACACAAACAATAATCCCTGTTTGAAATAAAATTTAAACAGTTCCAAAAATCTATTCGTATATTCGTTCAAGCAGGTCGTTCATGGATGCATATCAAGACATTGACGACAACATGCCAAATTCGAAGAGATCAGTCGCCGAGACTGTAATGTAATATTATGTAATTTAAGAATTTTAATTATTTAAAATAAAAAATTATCTTTATTGAAATTAAAAACTTAAATTGTCTTTATCTCCCTACTACACCGCGGACTGGCAGATTTGTCAATTTTCTGCGCGATAACTGATCTGTATATACTCGATGTTTGTAAAGCGATGACTGTAACAGCGAATTCAAATAAGCATCTTCTGCTGAAAATAAATTAATTAAATGTTATACACAAACAATAATTCCCTGTTTGAAATAAAATTTAAACAGTTCAAAAAATCTATTCGTATATTCGTTCAAGCAGGTCGTTCCTGGATGCATATCAAGACATTGACGACAACATGCCAAATTCGGAAGAGATCAGTCGCCGAGACTGTAAGTAATATTATGTAATTTAAAATTTTAATTATTTAAAATAAAAATTATCTTTATTGAAATTAAAAACTTAAATTGTCTTTATCTCCTACTACACCGTTCGGACTGGCCGATTTGTCAATTTTCTCCGCGATAACTGATCTGTATATACTTTGATGTTTGCTAAAGTCTGATGACTGTAACAGCAATTCAAATAAGCATCTTCTGTGAAAATAAATTAATTAAATGTTATACACAAACAATAATTCCTGTTTGAAATAAAATTTAAACAGTTCCAAAAAAATCTATTCGTATATTCGTTCAAGCAGGTCGTTCATGGATGCATATCAAGACATTGACGACAACATGCCAAACCCGGAAGAGATCAGTCGCCGAGACTCGTCCCGTAATCCGAGCACCGAGTCCCTGGCGGTCATCTCACCGTGAGCTCATCAATTTGGACTCTGAAGAGTCCTAGTCATCTGTGGTATAAGGTATGCTAAGTTCCCACTATTGTATCCTTTCTTACATGAATAATTAAAATGCGTGAATAAAAATATATCTGTATTATATAACGCAATATAAAAATATTTATAGTAGTGAGATTGTTTCTGTAGAAGCAACAAACAATAAATAGCAATTAAAGAAGCATTATTGAGCATACTTACATTTCACCCAACTGCCTCATCTGACTCTAGTCTGAAGCAGCCAAAACGCGTGAAAGGGGTAAGTTTCACTTTGAGACAAAATAAGTGAATCGAACCGAAAGTTGTAAAAATAAATACAATAAATCTACAGGTTGGCGAATTTCTTCGTTAATTTGAGGGTGTTGTGATGTCTTCCCCAGAAGTATTCTCACCAATTTTCAGTGACATCGAAGTTCTATAATGTTACACTGCGTGATGTTGAATCTACCATATCAGCAGTGAACTTGCCCGAATAGCTTTACAAATAACAACCAAGTTTTACTTAATTAATTTATTACAATAATATTAATAGAATTGAATTACTTAAAAATTAATTAATATTTTTTAATTAAATTTCACAAATAATTTACTTAAGGATGGTAAAGAGAAGGCATTGCGTTGCAGGAGGACTTCTAGAGGAAATTCCACAATTTCGTGTAGTGTAGGAGAAAATTCAGAAAACTTCCACCAGGTAGTCAGCCTGTCGAAACGAGATGTTTATACATGTTGTCATAAATATCATGGGGTCTCCCGATTCTGAATACAGTGATTGCAACGAATTTCGGCAGTGAATTCGATTTCAGCCCTCTTGCTTGTTAGCTGAGCAAGCTAATATTGAGCCACGAGTTTCACATAATAGATATATGAGGTTGTTTAATTAAATGCATATCAGATTTTGTGATATTCTTTTTTTCAATAAGATGCCATCTTGCTGTACAGTAGTACACAACCATCTTCTGGGAAGCAGTGGAATTACACAAAAACGTCAATTATGCTTGGTCAGTCGACATATACAACGCTATTGTGTAGCGAGTAGCAAAGCTAAAGTGTTATATATTGTAAATTTTACAATGTAATCAAAATAAACTATGTCGGGCCGGATTAATAGTACCCGCCGGCTGATATTTGCCAGCGGGCCAATACCGGCCAGCGAAGTTTGAAGATCCCTGTTTTAAATGACTAGGGATGGCGCATTCTTTTCTCGATGGCTGAAAATTATAGCAGAAATATAACACACCAAACTACAATGTGCTCAAAGTATAGCCTTCCATTTGTGTGGTATCTTGGATGAGATCTTTCAGTCCGACGCCCATGCGTAATTCCTTCGGGTCAGGTTGTTGAAACACCTTATTGGCACGGAAATTAATTTATGCCACGCTGGAAGCACCCATCATTAGTATCTACTAAATGTATCAATTGATTAACTGCTTTCTTCACTAGCAAACATGTCCCTCAGAATTACCACATTGTGTGCTTACCATCTTGACATGCTGTTCTGTTGTCTTGTGACAGACTGTTAAATATTCTTGCCTTACAGGCTTTTTCAATGTTTCATTTAAACAACTATAGTTATCAGGATTATCAATCAATTTATAATTATGTTAATCTTTTGATCCTTTTAAAATATTGTATTTCATCATTTTAGCAGAGTGAATGTTTATTTAGTGTTAAAAATGCAATTTTAAAAGCTATCACGTCAGCAAAATTGGAAAATAGAATTATATTCTTTAAATAGACGCTGGTCAGTCGACGTATTCAGCCATTGTGTAGAGAGAAAAAGCTAGATCATTGTATAATGTAATCAAAATAAGCTGTGGCGTTGCTGGATTAATGGCACTCGTGGACCATAGTTTGGTTTGTCGCTCTATGGTCATTTTGTGCACACGGCGGCTAAACAGACCGGGACCTACAGTTTAAAGTGGATTTCGAACCACTCACAAACATCCATGCCACCGCCAAAATTCGAACCTGAAGCCTGTAGTATCAAAGGTCAGAGCGCTAGCCACTTGGTCACCAGGCCAGAGTTCTAGGGGCCATAGTTTGGAGGCTTTAGTTTAGATGTCTGAAGATGTCACATTCTTTTCTCGCTGGCTGGATATTATGGCCCCTTCATGCCCGATGTGTTCAACCCACCCCTTTCACAATGCGTTTAAAGAATAGTCCATTTGTGCGGTATCTTGATGAGATCTTTCAGTCAGATATCCATGCATATTTCTTCATGTTCAGGTATAGTTATGTTAATCTTTTGGTCATTTTTAAAATATTGTCTTTCATCATCGTTTTAGCAGAGTGAAGGTTTATTTAGTGTTAAAATACAATTTACAAAAACTATCATGTCAGCATAAACGAAAAATAGAATTATATTCTTTAAATAAGATATTTTTGTATGTATTCTGAATTACCCAATAATGTTTTGTCTTTCTTTTCAGATATTTCCGAAACAAACTTAGAACTTCTTTCCTCTTTTATGAATTTGGTACTCTATCTTGATTTGGAATAGAAACAGGAAAATAATGCTCGTCTTGATTCCAGATAGAACTTTTTAAAATAAAATGTATAAACAGAAAAAAAAAAATTTTTTTTTTTTAACTGTAGTACAAAAGTTTATTTTAAAATAGATTCAAGATTTTGGGGACTATATTTTCCGCCCTATAATCCACGAATTATACGCTAAAAAAATCCGTAAAATTTTGGAATGCGGATTATAACCGTTGCTAACAATCTGAAAATGTTTTTTTAGTAAGTTCCATAACAATCAATTCTACAAAACTTACGCCAAAAAAATAATAAATAAATAAATTGTTTTATGCCAACAAAAGAAAAATAAATTACGAAATATAATAGCTAAAGACGAAGGATTTTTTTTTTTTTTTTTAACACAATTAGACAAAATGTTGTATGGATCAAACGCCATTGTATACTAGTGCAGGGGTGGCCAACCCGCTGCCCGCCTTGGATATTTTTCGGCTCGTGAGATTTATCACTTTTACAAAATATATTTATTTTATAATGGCCAAAGTAGTGAAAACCAATGTATTAAAAAAATGCATTATGTGTGCATCCATATATTTAAACATTAACTGTCGAAATGATGAGAAAAAAATTAACTTTGATTTTAAAATAATATTCTTGCGAATATATAAAAAAAAGATGTTGATTCTAATAACCAACGCAAACTTATTAACACACGACATATTAAAACACGTTTTTTATTAATATTTTTTTTGTACTATACTGAAATTTAAACATTCTTTTGCAGATTTTTGAATCTGATTAATCAAATAATACTCTAAAAGAATTTATAAAATTCCAATTTTTATTGACTCGAATAAGGCCCTCCGTAACAAAAACTGTGGGTAAATAAAAGCCTACAGATAAGTTTAACGTAAAAGGTATGGCAAAAGCCATTCGTAGGAACACCCTATTTGCTTTAAGTTAGCTGAAGCAGACACATTGTAACGATCGTGTTCCCTGGTTGCGTGGCAACGGGATTGAAAAAGACATGGCTTCTTTGGGAAAAATGACTCCTTTTGTTATTAAGATACATTTTTCAGTTATCTTAACAATTTATTTTGCTAAACATAATTACATTTTAATCCACCAAGTGTGTATATGTAAATAACCATTTGATTTCAGCGTCAACAAAAGATTCACATAATATTGACGACAAATAGTCATTGAAAAGAGGAAATTTTGTCTATCTAAAGCAGGGGTGGCCACTCCACGGTCTGCTTTGAATATTTTTCCAACCCGTGAGACATATCACACTTTTACAAAATACATTTATTCTATAATGGTCAAAGTAGTGAAAACCAATGTATTATAAAAATTAATTATGTGTGCATCCATATATTCAAAAGTTAACTGTCGAATGAAGAGAAGATATGAGAAGAAATTAACTTTGATTTTAAAACAATATTCTAGTGAATATATGGCAGATATTGCCTGTTTTATTGATGAGTTTACAGTTATGAGTTCGCAAAATAATTAAATTATATTCTGTGCGCGCATCTTGCAACAATTAATATAACAAGTTCTATGTTTCACTTTAAGTGATCTTCGTGACTATCCCTAGATACACACAGTTGATTGTTGATAGCAGAACAAACCAGATTCTTAGTTCAAGCTGCTGGTGCTTTTAGTTCAACTTACACCTGCGAATCTTTTTTTTTTTTTTTTTTTTTTCGAATAATAAATTGACCAAATACAAAACACGTTCAAACATAATGGACGCAACACCCATTACGATGTGCAAATACCGAAATTGAGATCGATTTGCAAAAGCTAAGTGAAAGAGTGGAAAAAAATATCGCACTAGTAAAATAAATATATTTAAATGATTTCCTTTTTTTTATTTCGTTTATATTTATCTATTTTTTTATTCTTCCTTATTAGTGCGTTTAGTATCATCTATGTTTATATGTAAGAATAGTAGTAAATACAAAATAATAGCTCACTATGTATCTATTTTTCACTCCAAAAAAATGTCTACAGTGGTTCTAAATCTAATATGGAGATGTATCATTTTATATGCTTCCCGCGGAGTTAGGATGCATTTCCAAAGTGGCCCGCAATATCATTTGGGTTGGCCACCCCTGTTAGTGGATGAAAACTGCTTGGAATGAAGTTATAATAAAATGAAAAACATTTTACAAATGGCCAAATTAATAATAAACTGTGAAAGTAATCAAGATTCTCATCTCTCTAGTAAACGTGATTAAATATCGTCTGAAAAATATCTCTTTTATTTTAGTTGTTAAATGAATCATAGTTTCTAAATGCCTATGTCCTTTACGATGTTCGCTACCTTAAATGTATAAAAAGATTTTATATATAATTGATTAAAATGCATAAATGATAAAAAAAAAAAAAAAAAAGCTGCAAACGTGCTCCCTCCTACGCACTCCAAGAGCGGCCCTTGTGGCGTTCAAGAGAAATAGTCAATAGGCATCGAGACTCTCACCGAGAGGACGACATACGGCGCAACCGAAAAACGTTTCATTTACGAAATTTTTTTCATTTTCGAAAAACGTTTCATTTACAGTCTCTCACCTCAAGAGAAAACATATTTAGCCTACAAACTCTCACCCTGAGAGGAAGTATATATCCCGAGTGTATTTCCCCATGTCTCAACCCAACCACACCCAAATCAAGCAGTACAAATGACCGACAACACTACAATCTGGCGCCCAAAGTGGGGCCCGCCCACTTGCACACTACAAAGCGCTATAAATTGGAAAACGTTAATTGGTTTTCTGCTACGAGTACTTATAAAAAAAACAAAAAATAAGAGTAGTATTAAAAAAAAAACGTTTTTGTATGAAAAGCAGTACTTGATTGAACAATATAACAGTACTTGATTGGTATAAAAACCCTTGGTACATAAAAAAAAAAAAAAAACTTGGTTGGTATATATATTTCAACTACTGATTGTATAGAAAGATAAATATCCGGTTTAAAGGCAGAAACGGGCGAATCGATTAATTGTTAGAAGTGCCAATCAGATAAACACGGCTCACAACAGTTTTGAAAGAAAAAAAAAAATTATTAATTATTGTGGACTTTTTTTCCCAAAACATTTTTCCTTTAATATTAAGTAATTTAAAATTTTTAATGATAAAAAATTAAAATTTTTCTTATTGCATTTAAAACCCTGATGACTTTCTCCTCCATCATGTCCCGTTTGGATTCGTCCGATTCGGCATCTTGCCAATTTTCTCCAGGATCGATGGATAAACCATGTAATAAAGTATGCTAAATAACAGGTACGAATTGCCTTCGGATTATACGCGACCTTATATTTTTAGGGAACAAAATTATGCCTGCGGATTATACAGTAAGTGTAAAAAATATTCGTACAGTACGACAATTGATTTAAAAGAGATCCTTTCATAAAAATTATAAACATAAATTCCATTTTAATTAATTATAAATATATAATAGAACATATTTTCACTAGTTTCATGCGAAATTGACACAAAAATAATTTTATACATGAATAAATATTTACAAAACTGAAACAATCAAACATCTTGTGGTGTAAAAAGTATTCGTACATCAGGCATATATTGGCCAATACAATCATAATATTTCAGCTAATACCTTGTAGGATATCCTTTAGCTCGGATAACTGCCTTGAGTCTCTTTGGCATCGATTCCACCAATTTTGCTGTTATTGAACTAGATATGGCGTCCCATTATTGATTAAGAGCTGATTCCAAATCATTTTTATTAGAAATATATCTGGATCTAATATTTTTATCAAGAACGTCCCATAAATTCTCGATGGGATTGAAGGTCCGGCGATTGAGGAGGAAATTTCATGAACTTTGGGGTATTATATAGTATCCAGAGACTTGTGTTTCGGGCTGTGTGCTTGGGGTCACTATCATGCAAGAAAACGTAATCACCATTCAAGCCCATTTTTGTTGCACTAGGTCCTAAATTATTTTTTAAAATATCAATATAAAGTTGATGATTCATAATGCCTTTAATAAAGACTAATTTGCCCACCCCAGAAGCCCTCATACAACCCCAACAAGCAGACTTCCACCCCCATGTTTCACTGTTGGCACTAAATTCTTTGGATGCATTTCTGTATTGCGCTTTCTCCATACCATTCGTCTCCCGTTCGATCCAAATATGTTGTATTTACTTTCGTCTGTAAAGATAATCTTTTTCCAGAAATCTGGACTTTCATTAACGTGTTGCTTGGCGAAAGACACTAACAAAGAATTTCTTCTCACTAACAAAGAATTTTCGACTCGGAACACGGCCATGGAAACCTGCATTTGTGCATGCATTTCGATCAGTACTTACGGAGACTGCTGTTCCCATATTCTTTAGTTCTGATGTTAATGTAGGAGCACTTATTTTGGTATCCTTCTTTAATGAACGTACCAGAAACCGTCTGTCAGATGATGTCAATAGACATGGTCGCCCAGTACGAGAACTGTTTTGAACCTTTCCAGTGACAGCAAACTTTTTATGATTGACTGCACAGTTGAACGGGGTCTACCGACCAGATCAGAAATCTTGTTGTACGATTTACCATTTTTACGGAGCTTTAAAAATCAGTTCTCTTTCGAAAACACTTGTCTCTTTACTTTTACGACCCATTACAGAATTTCTAGTTTCTCACTACATTAAAATTTCCACTGAAGAATCTTTTAAGTAACTTACAAGATGACGTCAATTAACTACATCATAATGGCTAAATCAATCACAAAATAACTAAAAAAATTTGCATTTCTTTTAGTGTACGAATACTTTTTACACCACAAGATGTTGGATTGTTTCAGTTTTGTAAATATTTATTCATGTATAAAATTATTTTTGTGTCAATTTCACATGAAACTAGTGAAAATATGTTCTATTATATATTTATAATTAATTAAAATGGAATTTATGTTTATAATTTTTATGAACGGATCTCTTTTAAATCAATTGTCGTAATGTACGAATACTTTTTTACACTCACTGTAGGCAATGACGATAATTGCCCATGAGTTTTGTTTATTTAGCCTTAAAACAATATTTTTTGAAAGGAATGTAAAATTTCGAACAAGACAATTTACGTTAGCCTCAGAACTAATATTATTTACTTTAATAATTTATAATTTTTTTTTTATTTAATTTTTAATATAAAGTTAAAAAAATGCTTCTTTGAATCTTGCTATAAATATTATAGAATGCATATTTTTAACAGTATAAACAGAATATTCTCAAATATACTACGCCTACTAAACCGCATCATATCTTGACAGCAAATATTCAGGATTAGCTTAAATTCATAAGATATTAAAAAAAAAAATTAAGAATTAACTTAAATTCATAAGTCTAACATTCTTATTTATTTATTTAAATTTTAATATAAAGTAAGCCTACTCAACATAAAAAGCTAAAATAAGTGTATATATAAGCTAAGCCTACTCAACAGCGTCATATCTTCGCAGCAAATATTCATTAGCTTAAATCCATAAGATATTTAAAAAATTAAGAATTAGCTTAAATTCATAAGTCTAACATTCTTATTTATTTATTTAAATTTTAATATAAAGTAAGCCTACTCGACATAAAAAGCTAAAATAAGTGTATATATAAGCTAAGCCTACTCAACAGTGTCATATCTTCGCAGCAAATATTCAGGATTAGCTTAAATTCATAAGATATTAAAAAAAAATTGAGAATTAGCTTAAATTCATAAGATATTAAAAAAAAATTAAGAATTAGCTTAAATTCATAAGACTAACATTCTTATTTATTTATTTAAATTTTAATATAAAGTAAGCCTACTCAACATAAAAAGCTAAAATAAGTCTATATAAGCTAAGGCTACTCAACAGCATCATATCTTGGCAGCAAATATTCAGGATTAGCTTAAATTCATAAGATTAACATCTGTATTTATTTTTTATTTAAATTTTAATATAAAGCAAAAAAAAAAATGCTTCTTTGAATGTTGCAATACACATTACAGAATACATATTTTTAATAGTATTATTAGAGTATTTCTCAAATTCATTAAGCATCCTCAATAGCATCATTTCTTGCCAAACAAATGTTCGAATTAGCTTAAATCCATATGATATTCATGCTTCCACATTTGTAAGAGGAAGTGTTAAGCAAACTTTGTCAACTACGGGAGTAACTCAAGAAGCATGTTCTTTCACATTTATTGAATCCAGTGGTTAAAATTCCTATAGTTAAAATTTTTGTGATTTACTATCAACTATTTTTTTTTATTTCTTGAACATGTGCCATGTACACATTATATCACAATATTAAACAATACATGACAATTTGTATATGTCATGTATTGTTATAAATATAACTGACCATTTGTTGTTCTATGCTCTTAAGCTCCCTCCTTATCCAAGCCTGTATTTCACTATAAAAAAATATATATTACATATTTTGATTGCATATTACAAATTGTAACTGGAAAAATTTTATCATATGCAGCTTAACTAAAGGGAAAAAAAATTTATAAAAATGGTTAAATATCATTGTATGAATAGAACAAAATATTTATAAATAAAATTATTTATGAATACACACAACTTACAAGAAAATCACCAAAGTTCACTGGTCACAAGAAAACGCATAATATTCCAATAATGTATAGCATTCCAATATTTATTTGAATAAAATGATTCTGCTAAGTTAGCTGAAGAAAAAGCTCAAGAAAGAAAAAAAAATAGTTGATAGTAAATCACAAAAATTTTAACTATAGGTAATAATATAGGTTTTATAGTTTCTAGTTTTTCTTGCAATTCATTAAAAAATAAAAATGTAACATGGCAGTTGTTTAAATGAATACCTTTGTATTTAAATATAATGCTTGTAAATCTATAAAAGATAATGCTTTCACAAATGATACATCATATGGAAGTTTGAAGTATCAATGTTGGTCACAGTACTTTAACAAACCGATAAAAAAATTGATTCTTTACAGTAGGGTATTGATAATGGTAAGATAAAAAATTTATTCTTTATGGTAGGGTGTTTCATACTTCGCAGATTTAATTATAGTATTGCTATTGTGCGGAAAGGCAAGCAAGCATCTGATTAGGTGATTAGGCAAGTATTCAAATAGGTGGAAACAGACAAAGTTAATTAATTTTTAGAGGTGCTAGTCAGGCAAGCACAAAGTATTTTTGAAATATAAACATTTAATAGTTATTACAGAATATTTTTCATCTAATTTTTCCTTTCATATCATAAAAAACTTATTCAAAATTAAAATAATTTCTGTGATTAAAAACTCCTCCAAATTTAACTTTCTACCCTATTACACTGCTGTGTTCAAATACATCTGACTTGGCAGGTTGCCAAACTTTTCACACAATAGGTAGTCGAACAATAGTGTAATTTATCCATTATAATAAACACATATGAATTGTACATTTAGTATTATATTCATGATCTGTCAGGGTAAAAAGTATCAATACAATTTTTCTAATAATAGAATTTTCTTAAAATCATAATTCAAGTTCTCATTTCAATTAAAAATACTTTTTCTGTTTTTTAAACTATAATTCTATGTATATAATCCACAGTATTTTAATCATAAGAACACCAGAATCCAAATGCACCTCTTTTAAGAAGAAAAAAATTAGCATACTCATATTTTAATAATTATTTTTAGGTAGATGCCTTTTATAACTTTGCAAATTATGACTACAAAGTTGTCAACCCCTCAGACTGTTCCTTAAGAAGAAAATGTTAAAATCTGTAATTTTCAGTAGTTTGTTAGCATCTGTAATGAAAGATCAAATTCTGTTGTCAGCAGTATAATTATATATTTACGAGTACTTTTCAAGCAAGGAAGTAACATGTTTACATTATTCATTACAATTAAAAATTCTTCGATCAAGAATTATGAAATGGAATAATTTGAATTAAATTCAGCCTTAATTAGACATTTAATAAAGAAATTTCAAGAAACATTTTCGAAAACTTTCCAGACTTATCACCAAAGTTAATTTTTACCTTACTGGCAATTTCTTGATTTATCTATTTTTGCAATCATGTCACAATTTATGCATTGCATTAAATGCATAGTATTAAAATAGATTTATTTATTATGATATAGATTTATTTATTTATTATTTATTGTGATTTACACATAGCATTAAAATAGATATGATACTTTTGGCATAATCAACAAGATGGTTTGCTTTTGTATATTGATTGACTCTAAAAATGTTTCAATTTCACATTAACACTAAAGAAATCAATATACAAAAATTTAAAAGTAGATGATACAAATTAATGCATAGAATATTTTATATCATAAACTAAAAAGTTTATATCTTTAATACTAATTCAATTCAACTCAACTGATTGTAAATTACAAAAAAAAATTAATTAATCTGTAAGATTTATACCATATACTTCTGAATATAAAAGGGATTGTATATAAGCAGAGAGTGTGTTTTTTGTTCAAAAAATTTACTCCATGTTCAAAATCCTTATATAAGCCAAAATGAAGAAAAAAATTCCTGTAATGTTCAAATATGTTGTCATGAGGGCAAAAACGTTGCCCCACAGGTAAAATTATATGCTGATATTTATTTTCCAAGCAAATTGCTGTTAACTATTCAGAAACTTGGATTCTGGCATGGACATAATTTATACGACTTTTTTTTTTTTTTTTTGCACAAAGATTACATTCAAACACCTATAAAGCAACTTAAAAATTCAAGTGATTTTCTTTTCTCCATTGTAATTTGTAAGTGCTAATTATTTACAGTATTACATTATATTTCTAGGGTATGTTTTACTACTTTCCATCAGTTGACCACAAATTTCACCAGCATCAGATTTTAATTTTTGCACCAACAAAACGAACCAGCAATATAAATAATTAAAATAAAACTTATTTTCATAAAACAAATAATTCATTTCATCTAAAATTATCATTACTTCATAAACTTAAGAACTATGTAATAAAAATATGCTGTATTTACAAAATTTGCAATCTATTGCTTGCACTCAGCATGGGGGAAATTACCAATGTTATTGGCGAGATTAGGGATTCGCGTATAAGCCGATCACCAGCGTTAACTTCAGAAAAATTCTCAAAATTATCGACTTATATACAAAAATATATTATAGCTGTTATTTCAAGTAATTGATTGTACATTGCAGTAAACAATTTCTATTTAGAGTAAATTCTTGATTTTAAACAAGGAGTCTTTACCTCCTGCAAATCATTCATTCAGAAAAAAAAATATTTTTATAATATGGACTAGAAAATGAGAAATTAACTTTAAAACTCTATAAAAATTTCATAATTCTTTTTTTTTTTTTTTTAATTTCTAATATTTTGTTTATGTAATATTGAGAAATATTCTTTTGCTTTGAAAATTTAAGGATCCCATTAAAAAAATCCAAAATAATTTGAGATTATTCAATTAATTTTATCAATATTATATTATCAATTAATAAATAATAATTTTAAAAACCTATTGTTCTAAGCAATATTATTTTTGCTCTCTTATCAAAATAATATTTTTCAATATTAAACAAGGAACAGATAGGTCATATCAGTGTATCCTTTCTTTTTTCTTGTTTACAAAAATGACTTTCAAATAAGAAAAAATGCTCTTGACTGATAAAAACTTTTATTGAAAAACTAAGTATTTGGCTATAATGCACTATTCACATAAATCTAACTATAAATTAAGAGAATAATTGCACTTTTATATAGTTTTCATGTAAGTCATAGTATTTTAGTACACTTAAATTGAATTTAAATTGTTTTGAATAATTTTAATGTTCAGGATGATTTAAAAGCAACAAAAATTGTAATATAACAAAAAAGATGATTATGAGTTAACACTATACATTTCCTGTTTTGATGATGGCTTTCATTTTCATAAAATACAAAGTGGAGCAACATCCATAAATGTTAACAACGATATAACTTGCAGACATACATTAAATTATTTAATTCATTAACAACCTAAAATCACTAATGCTACTTAGTAGGAGGCACAGATTCTGAAACTGTTGCACTGTTAGAAGCCTGTTGTTCTTTTACTGAATCTACTACTTCTTTTTCTTCTTCTTCATCTAAACTCTGCAAAGCGGCTTTATCTGATTTTTCTTTCCTTTCAAAGAGTTCTGGATATCGATCCATGCAATCATTCATGTCACGAAATTCCTGTAAGCAATCACTGCCTTTGGGGTCAGCCTCACTTTTATGGAAACATGATACAGATTCTCGAAACTCAACACTGCATGGACCAATGGCTGCACTTCCCAAACATGGACAACCCCAGTTAATTTCACCATTGGGTAATAAAAAACCTAAAAATATAAAGATATTACTTATAGGTATAACATCAATATCCTAAATATATTTTAAGAAACATAAAAAACACTTACACATGAATTTATAAATATAAAATATTAACCTAAGAGTAGAAATAGGACTTAATTTGCACATATGCAACATGCAAGCCTAGCAACATGGCAATTCTGTAAACTGTCTAATTTTTCAATATTGATTATATTGATAATATTACTTTAGGCATGTTGATTTAAATGAATACTTAATTACTGATTCATTACCTATAAAATCAGATATATAAAAGTTTCTTTTATATGGAAATCATTCTTTTGCTTTTTCCTTGTTTATGTGTTAAAAATGATCAATTTGTCCAGTATCCAATATTTATTTTTAAAAAATTTCAGACTTTTAGCAATTAAAAATTTACTAGAGCAGATGGTAGCTGGTCATGTTTTCTAATCATGCTGTTGAAAATTTTACATCAAATCAATATATTGGCCAATAATACATTGTGCTCAAAATCTTTACAATGGCAGCTGTGTATAGAACTGGCAACAATTTTAGCAATAGGTTCATGTAAACCAACAATACATACTTCCAACAGTTTTAAAGGAAATGAATTTAAATTTATTTTAAAGTAGAAAAAATAAAGTAAATGCCAATTGGTTTTAAGTATGCTTATTAAAATAAGATTGTTTCAGTTAAATTTTTTTAAGTATTATCTAGCTTATTCCCAATAATTACATGCATGGTCTGTAAAAATGTAAAACATTATGAATTTACTAAAAAAAAAATAAGGGGAGGAAAGGTAAAGTAGATATTTTCAACTTTTCATTTTTCATTGATTAAACTAAAAAGGATAATGATCACCAAATAATTTTTGAAATTGATATAAGTATTTAACAATGAACCAAATTTTTTGTTACATAAATTTACAATAATCTTTCATCTAACAAAATACTTTTCTTAAACATTGAAATGTCTCACTATTCCCTCTCCTGCTGATATGTTTTGAGATGCTGGAAGATGATGGGGGTAGAATATTTTAAACATTTCAGTAAATATCAGAGAATAAGATGCAACACTTTCAAACATATGTACAAAAAGATGGAATAATAACAAAATTTTTATAAGAAGTACATTATATCTCCCATATTTACTGTGCTACAGAATTTTATTGTATTGCAAAAGCAATGCCCCCAATAAGTCATCTTGTGGCATAATGAATTTAAGACAACAGCAAGCAAACCGGAAGAGCGTTAATTTTTACAGGACTTCTTTTTTTTTTTTTAGTATAAGTAATACAATAAAATTACATAAAAACTAATTAATATTTCTACTACTTTTATATTTTTTTCTTTTATTTATTTTACCTCATGAAAAACCATTTTTAAAGCTTTGTTTTTTTATTCATTTTATTCACTATTATTATTATTTTTCCCATTTGCATGAACTTCTAAAGAAATATAGTATTAATTTTTGTAACAGTTCAAATAAAACATTTAAGTACATTCTACTAAAAGAGAAGAATTTATTTTAAATATGTGCAGATTCTATCTGAACAGAAAACAATTGGATTTTTGCACAGAATGATTTAATTGCAAGGAATTGATAAAAGTTCATAAATAACAAAAAAGAATAAGAAAACAAAAATGTATCAAGGGAAATTAAAATGTCACATGAGAAAGTTGATGAGCTTGTATCTAATCAGAAAAGAATAAAGTGAACAAAATTTATAAATCTGAACAAAATCTATCTTTCAGGTGATGAACTCAAAATCTTTGATACTGCAAAAAATCGACATTCAGTAAGTGTTCCAGACACTGTCAAACACATTGATTCTCCTAATTTACAATTAATTTCAACCTGGTTCTTACAATATTTTACTTTATATTTTTGTTATGGTTTGCGATTTATAATCAGATAATTATACATGATCCTGTACACTAACATTAATAATAAATTTAACAATTGATATATACTGAATATGACAATCTCAGGGAAATAAATTTAATTTCCACAATATTCATAATCAATTGGGCTGCACCAAACACATAATTTAAAAAAAATAATGATACATATATTTGAAAATAACACTTTGGCAACATTAAAAGGCAAATATTTTAAAGCAAAAGTATGCTTCTTCATATAATAGATAAATGAATATATTTCTAACAGAAAATAATTATTAATTTATACAAGTTTATTATACAACTTATAATGAGTATATTATACTTAAATAGAAAAACAACCCCCAAGAAAGCAAAACTTGTGCGTTCCAGGATTGCCTAATCCATGGCCCTTCACCACTTAGATCATTCATCAAACAGTGCTTTAAAAAGCACGAAATTATTTAAATTTTCTTATCATTTATTTTTTCAACATATCTCCTAATATAATGGCTAGTTAAAAATCCTAGAGATAGAGCATGGCATACACATATAAATTTCAATCAAATCAAACGAAACAATTTGATACC
>BPLR01019247.1:0-19432 GCA_021605095.1 Caerostris extrusa | reverse complement strand
CGTATTGCTCACGTGAAATCAGATCCCGGTCTCCCAACTAATTGTAGAACAATCACCACTGATTTTGCTATACAAAATATTTAGTATAGAATTCTTATCATTTAGTCATCATATGTGTATTCAAACTTCAACAACATTCTTGCAGGTAATTTTATCCAGAAAGTTATTTGGAAATTAAAAGCTTGTGTATTATTTATTATTGATTACAGTATTATTATAGATGCTTTAAAAATAAGCAATAAACAGCATGATATTTTGATTGTGAAATAAAAAAAAATGTGTTATGTTTTTCCAGATACTTCTCATAGAAGGATACTCCTTCTACAAACTGAATTACTGAAGTCATAAATATAAAACAATATATATATATATATACTTATTGCTATAGTTTACCGTAAATTCTTCATGAATAATATAGACTATTATTATTTTTGAAGTTATACTGTATTCTTGAGAGTTATGTTGACACATTATATACATATGAAAAGAAACAAATATTTCCGTGATGACTTTTAGGGGGAACTACCCATATTTGTGTATTATAAGGTGAAGAAACCCGGAAAACTGATTGTTATTGTGTTGCAATTCTTTTGTTTAAAGTTTTTTATTAAAAATTAAAATATAGATTCTATAGCAACTTTTATAATTTTTATATTATTTAAGTTATATCATATATATCATATCTTAAAATTATTTTAAAAAGTCAAATTCAGCATTATATTTACGTTTGTAAAAAGTGACTGATAAAAAAAAATTTTTTGTTCTAGTTTTTCATTCTTTTAAAATTGTTATGCAATTTTGTTGTTGTGTTAATCCTCAGTGTTCTGCAGTGAAAACGAACACCCAATTAGTAATCCATTCTTAGAAGGGTCGGCGTCTATTGTGATGGAACAACCGTAAGTAGAATATCTGACTTGCTCCGAATTTCTCAAGAAGGAGAGCAATACCGTCCGAAAGGACGTTTAAAGGGAACTACCCAGCATTTGCGTATCGTATGGGGGGAGAAAAACTCAGAAAAAACCCACACAAGGAGTCTGACTAACGAGATAATATGCTGAACAAAACAAACACCGTGTCTCCTTATTGTTTGAACCAGTGTCTATAGCAATGACGCCAGCGGTTTGGTTTGTCGCTCTATGGTCATCTTGTGCACACAGGATAAACCGACCGGGACCTACAGTTTAACGTGGATTCGAACCACCAACAAACATCCATGCTACCGCCAGGATTCGAAACTGGAAGCCTTCGGTACCAACGGCAGAGCGCTAGCCGTTGGCCATCAGGCTGCTGACGCCAGCGGACTAAACCTCAGTCATAATCTTCACTAGTATCGCACGTTACGACTGATCCACGAGTCGTAACTAAACGTAAACTACCCGATGTTATAAATTCTAAAATATTTTTATAAGTAGTTTAATAACTGTCATAAAAAGTTTACAGTTAATTGAAATAAAATACTTCATGTTATGCATATGGCATAAACTGAATGAGTCTCTCACAAATGAATGAAAAAAAAGGTAAAAAGGTTAGGATAACAATCAAACATGGGAACATAAACAGAAGATCTGGAACCGATTTACGAACAAGTACTAAGTAAACGAAAACACAAGCATCATGTCAAGTGGGGAATTAAGCAGGGAGCGGCATTATTTTGCATCTAGATAAATTCAGTTCTCACCCTCAATCTACGCCACTCGTAAATAAATCTATAACCATTTTCACTGAATGACCCATAATCTTATTCTTGCTTTATAATTCCACAAAAACACCACATTAAGATTTCTGCAGTTCCATCCGATTCCACCCAAACACCTCTGGCGACGTTATTTATGATTCACAAGTAGCGGTTCTTTTTTTTTTCTTTCTTCATCGTAGCTACAAGATGCAACTTTTTATTCACCAAAGAACGAAGAGAAAACAACATCATTTTCTTCAGTTCGAGCTACTTAACATGGCTCCTAACCTATATAGGCCAGTGGGTTCCGCCATGCTAGCGAAGGGAGCAACTTGAACTTAGACCTTTACCAATCACTATACCGTAGTTAAATGCAAAAATGAAGCCATTTGTTGCTTTTTTTTTTTGCGGGTCATTTTTGTTTCACTGCAACTGTCTCTCATGCTTGGTTGCTTCTAGGCTAAGATGGGGTTAGGTTCTGTGTGGGAAATCCTTTAAAAGATGATCCGAATTAGTTCGTTTTTGCTTCTTTCACCCAACCAGACTTGTGGTTTTTCGTTTGGAGGAAAATAGAAACCGAGGCTTTTTATTCTTTTTTATAATCAGTCTCCCAACAGGATTTAAAAATGGGTTTGCGATCAGCGCGATCGGGAATTCAATCTTTCAGGAAGAATGTTATTTCTGTGAGGGTTGAAACCAGAAACTAATGACAGAGCGGCCGCTTACAAAGCAGGTGGTAATAAATATTTTTAGACATAGGTTTAAAAACAAGACGTATGGAATAAATTAAAGTAGGCATTTAATACAATTAATTTTAAACATTCATGTGGAGTATAGAAGATGCTTATAGTCAGCCATAAAGTTGTTGAAAAAGTTTTTGTTGATATGTTAGATACTTTTTCTATAAAGGGACCCTGATGGCCGAGTGGCTAGCACTCTGAGGCTAGATGCCACAAGTTTTCGGATTCGTGTTCCGACAGTGCCATGGAGGCTTGTAGTGGTTTGGAATCCACCTCAAAACAAAGGTCCCAGTCTAGATTGCAAGGGTAGGCTCACAGCTCTACCCCGTAAAAAGAAAAACACCTCCTGTTTCGGAATCCGCCAATAGGCAAACGGCCATGGTCCAATATAAACTGTAGTGCCAGAGTTGGATTTGGTTTGGTTTGTCGCACTATGGTCATATTGTGCACACTTTGGGTTAATTAGACCGGGACATACAGTTTAAAGTGGATTCCGAACCACTAACAAACATCCATGCCGCCGCCAACATCCAATGCTTGTAGTGTGTATTTTGGCCAATCCAATTGCAAGTAGGTGTGGCTAGGTTGAAATACTTGAGGCACAGGTTGGAGTACCCACAGCTTTATTTACACACGCACAAACACCATTAACACATTTTAAGACATGTAATAGATTTGTGGAAGGATTCCACTTCTGAGCCGAAACCCCGATACCAGTACGCGCGGGATGCGCGAAATATACTTTCTCTCTAGTGAGAGTTTGCAGGCAAACTGGCCATTTCCCCTGTGTGAATACCACAGGAACTGCTCTCGCCAATGCGTAGAAAGAAGCATGGTTACATGCTTTTAATAAACGGAACGAGAAATTTCGAACCCCCCCCCCTCGAACGCCTAAAGGTGGATTTTGAAGATAAATCAACTCTATCAATACCAAATATTCCAAACTATTTAGGATGTCTAGGAATTCAATCTTGCGTGAATTTTTGAATATCCTATATTTCACACATCTTTTTTTTTTTCGCATAAATTAAAAATATAGTAATTATTCAATGCATAATTATTCGTACACTTTTATTTCCATTTAGAAATGTCTAAAATTTTAATCCTTGAAGTAAACTTTTAAAACAAAACTAATTAATATACATATGAACGTTTATTATTTTACATTCTATTCTAATTAAAGCAAATGAATCTTTCAAATATGTATAATAAAATAAATCAAATTAGCTGTTTATCTAGCAGTGCAAAAAATATTAGTAATTAAGCTTTAGAAACAAGTTTCGCTGCATGCACTTGGTGCTGCCGTTATTGATACGTGTTCTGAAGAGTTTCGAAGCTCAATTGCTATTTTATTAGTACTGCTTTCAACCAACACAAAATGAATCTCATTAAAGATGAGGAGGGAAGGTCGATAGCTGTATACTCGCTTAAGTAACGCTACGTTAAAAAACAACAAATTACTTTAATTATTGATTACATATATATATATATATATATATATTAAAATAACCTAAAAGGAATGAATTCTGAAGGTGAAAAACATATTGTATACGCGATTGCATATTGATTTTAAAAATTAAAGCCTGCAAATTATTTTATACACTTTCCAATATGTATGCCGAAATAAAAATTCCATTTCAAATTTGGGTTTTTTAAGTATTATAACTCCTAGAAATTAAAAAGTCCGGGGATTTATATTACCGATATAAAATGACTTTTACTATATATATATATATATATATATATATAACTATTTTTAATTATAATTAAAATTATTTGTTAAATTATTATATATAAATTACTTTTTATACAATTATTTTTAATTATTTAGATTCAATTTAGTTGAAATTTCATTAATCCATTGTTGAATAATCCATTGTTAATAAAGCCTATAACCGTGCTTCTTATGTACTGTCAAGAGGGCCCCTTTATGGCATTCAGGAGAAATGGTCAGTCGGCCTCGGGACTCATCCGAGAGGAAATACAACGTAACCTGTGCTCCTGCCAAAAAAAGTTTAGTTTATAGTCTCTCATCCAGACAGGAAATGCTTTTAGCTCATCCCGGCGCATTAGTTGGCCTACAGACTTTCCCCGGAGAGGAATATATTTAGCGCACCCTGCGCGTAGCCCAAATTTGGGATTTCAGTTTAGAACTGGAATCCTTCCGCCAATTTTATCTGTCTTTAAATGTGTTACATACTCTCACAGTGTATGTGCTTGACGTTTATTGGTGAGTAATAAAGCTGTGTGTTCTCATATATGTGCTTCAAGTATCTCAAAACAATCACATTCAGCTACAATCTGGTTGCCCAACCTGCACACTACAAGTCGTAGTTTATGCAAATATGCATAGTTGAAGTAACAATTTTCAATGAAATTCATGTAACCCTACTTTTGAAGTTTATTTCAAATATATTATTTTCGTAAAAGTTTCCAGCATTTATAAAACTTGTTTAACGTTTACTATCCTGTAATAGTTAAGATTTACTGTCCTACTAAAATATTTTTCTAAACATTTTTAATGGATTTTGAAATTCAAAACCATTTCTTCGTGATACACTAATAATGTGCGCAGCTAACGTACTGATTAGGATCCGTTGGTATTATCCGGTACAGTTATTGTTTTCAGAAACGGTGGAAAAAACCACCCACGATGGTTATTGTAACACCATGTATAAACATCTTGCTTTAATAGTCAGGCTATCTAGGATAGTTTTGCTTTTTTTATTATACTATGCAAAAGCAAGACCACTGATAACAACAAAAAAATATGAACATTTTCAAATGGTATAGCATATACAGATGTACATCTGAAAATCCATTAGTTCTTAAGTCTAGTAAAAATAGAATAGCAATAACATACAATCCGAATCTTTCTATTTGTTGGCGTTTATTTGCTGCCTCTACGGAAATCGCAATTTATAAGGTACATGAATACACACAAAAAAAAAATATTAATTTTTCTGTTTTATTTATAGATCTTTATTGATATTGGACGAAATGCAAATTATTTTTGAATTAAAACTATTTGCAGCGATAAAATATCTTCATTTAAATTTAATGTCTCCAACAGGAGATATCATGTTCGTCATTATGATAGAATAATATACAACTAATTACATTAGATAATGAAAAAATCAAGGAACAAAAAGGAATCAATTAAAAAATTATTTAAAAATTACATAATGGAAAAATTAAGAGAAAAAATGTATTAATTTAAAAAATTACATAAAGGAGAAATTAAGAGAAAAATGTATTAATTTAAAAATTACATAATGGAAAAATTAAGAGAAAAATATATTAATTAAAAAATTACATAAAGGAGAAATTAAGAGAAAAATGTATTAATTTAAAAAAATTACATAATGAAAAAATTAAGAGAAAAATGTATTAATTTAAAAATTACATAATGGAAAAATTAAGAGAAAAATGTATTAATTAAAAAATTACATAAAGGAGAAATTAAGAGAAAAATGTATTAATTTAAAAATTACATAATGGAAAAATTAAGAGAAAAATGTATTAATTTAAAAAATAATTTAAAAATTACATAAAGGAGAAATTAAGAGAAAAATGCATTAGTTTAAAAATTACATAATTGAAAAATTAAGGCGTAAAAACGTGTTAATTTAGAAATTAGTCAAAAATTACATAATGGAAAAATTAAGAGAAAAATGTATTCATTTAAAAATTATTTAAAGGAGAAATTATGAGAAAAAGTATTAATTTAAAAATTACATAATGGAAAAATTAAGAGAAAAAAAAAATGTGTTAATTAAAAAATTATATAATGGAAAAATTAAGGAGTAAAAACGTATTAATTTAGAAATTATTTAAAAATTCCTTATGTTAAAAATTAAGGGGGAAAAACGTAAATTTAGAAATTAGTTAAAAATTGCCTAATGGAAAAATTAAAGGGAAAATGTATTAATTTAGAAATTAATTAAAAATGACATAATGGAAAAAATGTAAATTTAAAAATTACATAATGGAAAAAATGTATCAATTTAAAAATTACATAATGGAAAAATTAAGGAAAAAAATGTATTAATTTAAAAATTACATAATAGAAAAATTAAGAAAAAAAAAGTATTCATTTAAAAATTACGTAATGGAAAAATTATGAAAAAAAAAGTATTCATTTAAAAATTACGTAATGGAAAAATTATGAAAAAAAATGCATTAATTAAATGCATAATGGAAAAATTAAGGATTAGTTGCGAGATTCTAAACAGGGAGTTCTTCAGTTCGTTCACGACAAGAAGGGTATCACCTCTTTCTGGTTTTAGTTTGTTTGTTTACAGGAAACTACGTGTGTGTTCGTGTCATCCTCTCTGCTCTGATGTTCTTTAACCCCATTTCATCCTTTTCCGTTTACACTTAAGTACGTTGCGTTCGTTAAATAAATTGTTTAATAAGATTGTTTTAATATTTTTTATGAAGTATGAATCTTATTTCCTGGGTTTACAACAACATCGCCAGCAGCACTTTCCTCAAGTTTGTTTAACAGAAAAATTAGTTGGTCGTAAACAACTAAAAAAAAAAAGCACATTTTTATTGACACAATGTAAGCTACTTTATTCAATTATTAATTCAATATACATGGCTTTGTTAATGTTTAGAAGTACGAGATGTGCCAGCATGAGAAGTTTTAACACAACAATTTTCGTATGCAATCTCTCAAAGAGGATATTCAAATGTTTTAAAAGAAAATGGTAATATATATTTGAAGTTGGTATTTGCTTTTTGAAGTGCTGGTTTAAGTACTGTTTTAACTTATATGCCACTCATCACAAAAGCCTTTTTTACTTTTGAATAGTTGTTTCATAAATAATATCTGTTAAAAATAAATTATAGTTGTTGTTAAGCATTTGAAATAAATCTTCTTCAAAGATTTGTGTCAAAATGATGCACATTTCATCATTAAAGTGATGTTTTGTTGCGTAATTCAACTTCATTATTTACAGTTGAGATTTGTGAACGTGTTGTGAGATAGTTAGTTTGCATTTTCACTCATTTTCTTTTTCGAAGTTAAAAAAGAATCAATTTCATCAACAATAACAAAAAAATCAAGAGTCATTTTTTGAGGGACTTTATGAATTATACCTGTTGAATATTCAGAAAAGCATTAATATTGTATATCGTATGCCTACAATTATTTGTAGATTTTTAAATGCTGCGAGACTTCAAAATGTTTGACAACCTCTGTTGTAGACTAATGATAATGAAAGCAAAATAACATACGAATGGGTGAAAATTCAATTCTCGAGATAGTACAATAAAGTATTTTTTCAGATAAAGAACATTGGCGTTTTAAAAAGTATCTTGTTAATTGAAAAGTCATACAATTTAATACAGTAACATAAATTTTAATTATAAATCATTATGTGATTAAATCTAAAGATTAATAATTGCATTTTTCATTGTGACAACATTAATGATTTTATGCATTTCTTTACTCAGAAAGTTTTCCGAAAACTAAAAACGGTAACTTCCATGGTTAGCTACTAGGAGCGCCAACGCCTATATGATTTTCAATATCAAATTAGTCTCTGAGATCATGCCATCTGTAAGCAGTAGTCTGTCAAATTGACCATCTGGTTATAAAACTGTTAGGCTTTAGTTGAAAATGCTTATTTGTCATAAATTTGCATATAGTACTAAGAATTTTTGTACAATTATTTGTAGGTTTTTAAATGCGCCACGACTTCAAAAAGTTTGAGAAATACTGATGCAGACTAATGATATTGTAAGCAATATAGCATATGAAGTGGAGAAAATTCAATTCTCGTGACGTGTGTTACATTCCCCCATCGTTACAGAAATCCCCATCGATCTATCTGTGGTGATTACAGTTACCATGTTTTTTGAGAAGATATTCACTTTTAAGTTCACTATAAAATTTTCCATATCAGTGAAATAAAAATTTAAGGTAAAAAAAAAAAAAGGGATTTGGGACTGAAGGTACTTAAAAAATATGCTTTAAAGAAAAGAAAAGAAACTTCATTTAATAAAAATATGCTTTAATTTTATATTCGCCTAATAAAATATTGGGATCAAGATGTTACTGTCGTCAAATAATGAATTTTAATAAAGTAATAATAAATTTTATATAAAAAATTCGCAATTGTCCAATAAAATTAAATTTTGTATTGAAAGGAATAATTGAAGGGAAGAAAAGAGAAAAGGTATTTATAGTTAATCCATGAATTTTCAATTCCTGCTGACATTTAAATACTCAAAGTAGAAGAAAACTGGATAAAATGTAATAGAAATAAATAAACAAACCTGAAAGGTTATCAACCAAGAATATGTCATCCCTGATGGGTACGTTCTAAATTGCAATGGCAATGCATGCAAAGATTAACTGATTCCTTGAGACGTATCATAGGAAATGCTAAATCTTTAACATACCTTTAAATATAGGGGTCAGAATTTGAAAACGGAACAACATAATGCTTTTATAGCCCACATTATATAAAATATTTGTACGCTTTTTTGCATTTAAAAAACACATATTTTAAACGAAAGGATGGATCAATAAAGTAATAAGATAACTAAGATAAATTAATCTGATATTTAAAATCATTTACTCTTCTACTGAACATTTCAACCTTTAATTTATTTATAGTAGCAAAAGCTATAGTTGACGTACTTAATGCATCGTGTGAGTCATTTTAATGATACGGTTCAAAGGATAGATCAGGATAGATCAGTAATTAATCGTAAATCATTTTCTTTATTCTAGATAACTTTAAGGTAAAAGCTTAATACGATGCATGTTTTTAAATCATTTCAAAGGATGGATCTGTAAATTAAATAAGATCTAAAGTAATTAATCTGTGTAAATTTTCATTTCAATTTCAATCTTTAATTTAAATTAGCAAAAGCTTGGGAGTTCATCGTGGTTTTTAAGCAAAAGTAGATCAGTTCAATGATAATTGTAAGGTAATTAATCTGATGTTTTGTATTCAACGTCTGATCATTTCAACCTTTAATTTAATTATTGGAGTTCTGGGTGGTTTAAACAAAAAGTACTTTTATCTTGATGTTGGAGAAGCGTTGCTTTAGGTCAATGCCCATTGAAATTTTATGCCATACATTTTATATCTAGATATAATTAATAAAAAATAAAAGAGAAAGGTAATAGTATAAATTAAGAGTGAGAAAAATTTTTTTTGAAGACTTTAAAAATAAAATGTATAAATATGAAATGAGAAGACACTATAACATTAGAAGGATGCCCACAGGTCTTGGCCAAGAGGTCTTGCAGTAATGCACTTCTAATTCAATTATTCTAGCAAAAACTGTAGTTGGAATACTTGATGCATCGTGTGAATCATTTTAATAATACAGTTCAAAGGATATATCAGCAAAGTAAATAAGATAACTGTAAGGTAATTAATCTGATGCTTAAAATCATTTGCTATTCTACATTTGATCATTTCAATCTGTAGTTTAGCAAAAGTTGTAGTCGAGGTACTTAATGCATCGTGTGAGTCATTTTAATAATACGGTTCAGGAACTATGATTTCCAGTAGAATCAGCTGAAAACGAAAACGTGCAATTATCATATTTTTATTACTATATTTTCTTTAATGCCATATATAGACGGAAATTATTTCCTTAAGCAAGTTCACTTAATAATAGGCTATTTAAGGTAAATAGATATTCCAATTATATCATTTAGTTTTATCTTTCCGTTCAAAAGACCACTTAATAAAATTATGTAATTTATCTTCCATAACGGAGTATAATATATATATCTATATTGGCTTATTTATTGTTCTTCTCAAGATTTGTGATATTTCATTATGGTTTGAAATGAGGTAAGCACGACATATCTTAATGGAGGAAGTTAATGCTCATAAAACACTGCGATTTTTTTTTTTTTTTAATTTTAAATATTTAACTATGAAGAGTATGATTGAATTTTAGTTTGGAAAATATTTTTTAATAAAATTGAATATTTTAAAAACGAAATTTTAATTTAAATTAATTTTTAAAATTTAAATTGATTTTTTAAAAACGAATGATTAATTAGTAAATGTTATTTATATAATGATAATTTATCTCATTGCTTGTTACGCGTTTCATGAATGCATTTTTACTGAACAAATAAAGCACCTCACAAATTAAATATTCTTAACAAAGTTATATCGTAAGGAAGATATTAAACATAATAAAAGAAGGTTAACCAAGAAAAAAAAATAAAACACTGCTTTTTACGAGGTTACTGACCCTTTGCTTTGTAGTCGAACAGAGTAAAAGTTTCAAAACATCATAAAAATGATATAAATTATTAAACTTAAACTTTTATATTCTTGATTTGTTGTATAAATTATCAATAAATATTTCAATAATGTGATTTTTATCTGACAAAAAATTTAATTAAAATATATTAAATAAAAATAGATAATCATCTGTTAAAATAAAATTCGCCATTTTATTCACCATTATGTTAAAATAAAATCAACCATTTTATTTTATGAATGAAATCATTTTACAATAATATTTTCTTTATTGAGCAATTCGTTTTAAAAAAAATAGTAAAACGTCTATAACAAAATAATAGTTTTGCAAAATGTTACATAAGAATGCCATTAGTTATTATTTCTCATAAAATTTAAAGTACTATTATGGTGTGGGGGCCGGATGGGCGAGTGACTAGTGTTCGGTGCCACAAGTTTCGATTTCATGTCCCGGCGGCACCATGGAAGTTTGTAATAGTTTGGAATCCACATTGTACCGTAGGACCCGGTCTAATATGACTGTAGGGCGAAGGGCTGGCAACATTAACTCGTGAAAAAGAAAACATGTCCTGTCTCGAAATCTGCAAAAACGGCTTTAGCTCACCATGGTGATGTTGCACCATGATAATAATGATGATGATGATTATGATGTTGCTTTCGAATATCAGGAGATTTGACCTGAGATCATTTTTCAGTGCAATGCCTGATACATAGCAAATTCAGAAGCGTTATCCATTGTGTATCATAATAAGGTTAGAACGTTGCACGCGTATTTTTCCAACACAATTTAGAATGAACACACTTCCAGGGTAGTATTTAGTGTAGAGTTGCGCTTCGCATTCTATTATCCTTGACCTCAGAGGAAAAACTTATTTTCCTACATTTTCTGTGCCTATTATTGCCACAGACATTGGAGCTTTCGATATTGTTTTACTTATCGAAAGATAAGCAAATAAATATTGTATACTTTCGTATACAATAATAATACTTTTGTATACTTTTAATAGACATTGTACTTATACTATTGTACAATAATACTTCTGCATACTTTTAATATATATTGTAAACTATTGTGTAATAATACTTTTATATACTTTTAATAGATATTGTATACTATTGTACAATAATACTTTTATATACTTTTAATAAATATTGTATACTTTCGAATAGTGCTCTTTCAAATCCGAAACCATGCCGTGTAACAGGCAACTCAAGAAAATTATTTTATTGCATAAGCAATTTCGAATTTTTATTATTTTCAAATATATTATGAAAATCTTTCTTTTTAAAATTCCTATTTTATTTTTTTAAAGACTACAATATTATGTGTGAACAATTCTTTTCAAGTCCATCAGTGTTCTTACGGTAAAACGATTAGGAATAAATCAAATGAAAAAAAAATAGGAAATTTGAAACACATAAAAAGGTTTTTAAAAAAATCTCTAAAGAGATTATTTGCCACTACAATACCTGGTGCATAGCAAATTCAACGTTTTCTATGGTGTATCACAAAAATTAGAATGAACATGCATACTGGGTGATATCTGGTGTAGAGTTGTGCTTCGCGTTCTATTCTTCTTAATCTCAACGGAAGAATATATCTTCCTACATTTTTGTGCCTATAATTTGCACAGACAGTGAAGCTGTTTAGATTAGCTTGCCTTTTGCATGAATAGGTATTATTTCCTTATCAAGTTTCGAACCTAACTCTTTCAAATCGAAACCGACAAACCAATTTAAGCAAAATTATTTTATTACATAAGCAATTTCTAGAAATTTCTTATTTTTAAATATATCATGAACATCTTTCTCTTTAAAATTCCTATTTTATTTAGAAAAAAAAATTACAAAGTTACGATCGATCAATTCTTTTCAAGTCCATCAGTTCTTACGCTAAAAAATGATTCGGAATAAATCAAATGAAAAAATATAAGAAAAATTGAAACGAAAAAAAAAAAAATGTTTTGAGTTTCTAAAGAATCTTTTAAACTTTGTAATCAAAATGATTGAAATCTCTTGGAAGTGATTTAAAGAAAACCAGTATAGATCGGGTCTAAACTCGTATGAATGGAACAAAACAGAACAAAAAAAGAAAGAAACTTGTAAAACAAAAGCAAAAACGAAACAGATGAAAATCCCTTTATGGATGCCAAGCATGAGGTATTCAACTATCTACTCCTTTCTTGATGAGTGGTTTGAAAAACACGCAACGCATTAAAACTGGCAAATCTGAAGTAAAAAAAAAAGGAAAAGAGAAAAAAAATAATAAATCCTGTTTTCCTGTTCCAACTGAGTCAGTCAGCGGGTCAGTCGAACTACGTCTTCTTTTTCACAGCTGGTAATGGATCGTGAAATTTATGGTAATGAATATCTTCCAGCTTGCCACAAAAACATTTCATTCGCGACATGTATTATTATTATTCTCTCGAAGTTGTTCCATATTTATCAGATATCCTGTTTTTAAGCATGATGCTTATAACATATCCATTCGATTACAAGCTTATTTTGGAGGAGTGTTAAACGTTGCATTTATGAGGAGAACTTCTGTTGAGCAATTATGTTATAAAAGGTTAATCCTTAATTTCTTTCTTTTTGGACAGGCATGCATAGGCCGTCGCCCACAGGCCAAAATATGACCCTTCATTGCTTTTCTAGCTTGCCTGCTTCATCATGTGTGTCCATTTTACGTTTAAAAGTTAGTTGGATTTTTTTGTGGAGATTTACTGAAAATTAAAACACGGAATAGGATCTAGCTTTAACTTGTTGTTGCTAGCTAACTTGTTGTTGTGACTAATCCTCAGTGTCCAGCAGTGCGACGGACACCCAATAGTAGTCTACGCATGAACGGAGGGAAAGGGAGGTTCCTTTTAATGTGACGGAGAACATATAGGTAGAAGTTTGAGTGGCTCCCAAGTCCCTAATGATCTTTTATCTTTTATAAGATATCCGTTCATTGTTGATTCAAAATAACTTTAGCTATTTCTTATCGTACTTGGTAGGCAGCAACATCTAGATCAAGTCCAAGAACATTGTGGACTCGTGGAAGGAGGGAAAGGGGGCAGCTCCTGTTGTGATGAAGCACACTCGTGGTAGAAGTTTGATTGGCCTCTAAGTCGCTGAAGAAGGAGAGTAGTGCTTTTAGGGGGAACTACCCGCATTTGGTATAGTATGGGAGAAAACCCGGAAAACCCCACCAGTTAGTCTGACTAACGAAGCGATATGTTGAACATCACAAACCCAACGACTCTAATCGTTTTTAAAAACAGTGTCTACAATAAACTGGCGGCAGCGGATTGAACCTCAGCCCTAATGCTCACTAGAGGCACACGTTGCCACTGAGCTACGAGTCGGGCTGCTTTATAGTAGTTTGGTGAAAACGCAAAAATTGAAATTTTAGAAAAGTATTTCATGCAATGCTTTCTAATTTATGTATATTTTGAAGATCAGTACTTTTTGTCCATCACGTGCTAATCCGGATATTAAGATTCCCGTGGAGAGAAAATATATACATTATGTGTAAAAAATATCCAGAATTTATAATTTAAAAACTCGAACGTAAAGGTGTTGCTGCATTTTTTTAAATTCGTTATTATGTACAGTACTGAATTACAATGCAAAATTTGGATGGTTTGGCTTATCGCTCTACGGTCATCTTGTGCACACGAGGGCTAAACAAACTGAGACCAACGGTTTAAAATGGATTCGAACCCCTCATAAGCGTCATCAGGCGGCAAAAAAATTTGGATGAAATCTATCATTCAGTATGTGGATATCAACTATTTTATTTATTTTTTTTTTTTTTTGTTAACCAAATACGCCATGCGATTTTTACACTGGAAAAATTAGTTGAAGAAAGAGTTTGCCTTAAATGTTTCATTTCAAAAGAAATTTCGTGGGCATGATGGATAAAAATGTTGTAGAAGATCTACGGTGAATCGCGCATGTCAAAAACACAAACATATGAATGGTATGAGGCATTCAAAGAAGGTCGAGAATTGGTAGTGGATTTCCCTCATTCTGGTCGACCTTGAACTGATGCTACTGATATCAATGAAAAGAAGAAGTTCGCAGTAAAAAATGTCATGCGAGTCCTAAATGACTCAAGAAGAGAGCGTATCTTTTAGGTTCATTCATAACATTATGACTGATAGTTTGGGCATGAAAAGCATCTCCGCACGACTGGTTTTGAAAGAGCTCATTTTGTCAAAAAAGAAATCGAAAGAAGATCGATGAAGACACGATTTTCTGAACTTCTAGGGATTACACCAACATGAAACATAATAAATGCCATCGGCAAAGGACCATAAACCGGCGATGGATTCTTCGTATTCACCTAATAGGGCACATGTGACTTTTTCCTGTTCGATAAAAGTATCATGGAGTTAAAATTACCAATTTGATGAAAGCATTTTGATGAATAAATCGAATTTTGTGTATTTTATTAACAATTCAGGATACTTTTACACAAATTGTATATATATATATATATATATATATATATATATATATATATATATTTTATATATATATATATATTGAGAGAAGAAATCAATTTTGAGCTTTTAAATTCCTCGAAACAAAAAAAGTGAAAGTGGGTGCAATTTTAGGTAACACTTTACAAATGTATAAGCCTGTTTATACTATAATAAATCATTTGAATTGCCACTTTTGGGCTTATTGACTGCAAAAATCGAACCAAATTCTAACATTCACTGAATTTAAAATCACGCTTCAAATTCTTTATTTACATTTTTGTAAATTTATACGTTACGTAACTATATATATGTTAAATAATTTTAGGTGTTTTTTTTTTTTGAAAGGGGGTTGGAACAAGATCCTCACGGTCAAGTTCCATGGAAAATATGAGGCCCATGACTTTCACAAGTTGTCCATTTCTGTTTAGAAATAATATGGTTTATTTGCGAGTTTTAAATAGCATAAGGAATGGTTTGTGATAAAGATCAATAATAAGTGATAATAAAACAAAAGGATGTACAGTACGCTGGTCTGTACCGTTGTCTTAATGTGGAACCATCTTTATGAACAGATTTGCAGAGAGGGTAGGGGAAAAGTTGAGAGGTAATGGAGGAAATAAGGAAACAAAGAATTGAAGAATGGTATAGAAACTTACTGAAACAGGGCGATGTTGCAATGATAAAGCATGCACAATGGACCAATGATTATTGAGGTAGGCTACATGAAGTTTGCACTGCAAATCACTTATGTTTCTGGTAAAGGCATTTATTCTATATTTTTTCCCAATTATGGGTCCATTGCTGGCAATAGGTTCAATCAAATCCGGGCTCTGTACTCCCCTGATGTCTATCAGCATACGACTTTTAACTCTACCTTTTGCAATACGTTTCTTTCAATTTAGATGTAAACTGACATTTAAAATTCACCAATTCATGAATTTCTCACGTATAATTTTATTTCATTATGACATTTATTGTTATGCTTAATAATATGTCTAGACTTTTCAAGTGAGCCCTTATTGACTTCCGTAACACGTCTGGATCTCGAGATATAACACAAGGGAACAGCGTACGATTCCGGATTCTAAATCAACACCCCCTTCACTCCTCACCAGCTCTTCCCTACATGGCGGACAGCTCCTTCCTCCCCTTCCTTTCACTAGAATCTTCCAAGCTTTCTCTAAATTACAATATATTCCTATATTCCAAATTATGTATAATGTGGAGTTATTAATATTTCAAACTGTGCCTCAAATCGTAACGCTCCAGTATTGTACTGGCTTATACGAACCAATTTTACAGAATTTTTCGAATTAAAGTATATAATTGCCTGATAAGGATTCCCTAATATTATCAGGCGATATACTCTGCTAAAAATTACTTCATTGTTGTTCCTCATCTACTACGTTTTGTGGTTTCCGGACATTTATGGATCATGGTGACCTTAATTGATCTGAAATTGATGACCAAAAAGAGTGTCAACAGTTTAAAGACGATCATTTTCATATACTAGATACATCAGCCATCATCCCTCGTGTGTATATATATATATATATATATATATATATATATGCGAGTCATATGGGCTGACATTATTTGAAAAATGGCATCAAGATAACTTTTATGAAGATAACATTATTGCAATTAATTTTATCCAAATATTATTTAATATAAATATCAGTTTTGAATACGTATTGATGAAAGAAATCGGTCCACGTGCCTTAATGACTTGAAATCCACTTGAAATTATAGCAAAAAAAAATAATTTTGACAGTATTAAAATTCGAATTATAAATGTTAATTAAAAACAATTTAAAATATAAATAATTCATTTTATGAAGGGTAAATTCGGAATTATTATATATATATTTGCTTCTTACTAAACAACCTCTATTTAAATGAGAAAAAATTATTTAAATAAAGTGTTTTAAAGAATCTCTGCAAAAATTCTGGAGAATATGCAGGAAATGTATGATATATCCACAAGCCTGAAAATTTCTTAATGCTTTTGAGAAAGAGAATGAATTATGTAAATTTTAGGATGATAGGCTTGGGATGTTTGTTTCAAGTAATAACATTAAAACGAGTACAGTGTAGTTGGTCCTCCACTCTGCCCCATCTAAGTAATGTTGAAGATGTTATGTTGAAGTTTTACTTGTTGTATTAGCACAAATGACCAAAGCACAAATATTAGCGTATTAATTTATTATATCGGAAACTTGATTTGTGCAACGTATTAACACAAATCAAGTTTCCGACATAATAAATTACTTCAATTGTAGCATTTGAATGTAAACTATAGTTTTGTAAATACGTTGTTCCTAATGTGTTTTTCTAGATTGCCCTTCAATATAAATTTGGTATTTGTTTAATAGGTTTATTCTTTTTAACTATTATATTTAGGAAATTTGCAATTGATTAATAATAGCAGTGTTATTTCTTAGATGAAATAATATTAAATATACAGTAAATATGCTTAGTTACCAGAATTGTTTGATAATCAATATCTCTTGAAGAATTAAAAAAAATGAGTATTAAAAAGACATTTATATTTGTAAATTAAAAAATATTAATCGGCTACCGTTTACCTTGAAAATATATGATATTTTTGCTTAACTTTGCAGTTAGAGATTTCATTTTCTGAGAATCGGTTATAAATTTTCCATAACTTGTTGAAAAAAAATAAAAGGTGACCTTCTTATGAAAAATTAGTTACACTGAAATGGGAGCCTCATCGAAAATGCAAATGTCTGCAAAAATCATCCTATTTTTTATTAGATTGACAGATATGCTATCACGGTGGCAAGCAATTTTTCTTTCTGGAAATTGACAGCTTTTGAAAAGATGAAATAGGTTGAACTTCAGGTGATAAGGTTAAATTTACAATTTGATGGGTAAAACATGTTTGGCATGTTTCAACCCATTTCATTATTTTAGCAGGTGTTGAAATGCTTATTCTGTATGTTTAAAAGCAATTGAAAACAGAGATTATATTAATATCCTTAGTGCTATTCTATAATTGCTTTTATTTTTAACTCAAGCTGATTCTAATTAAAAGTCACGAATAAACATTTATTTTAACACATTTATCATTATATTTTCAGCGTGGTAATTCGTTCATTGTTTGATTTTTAAAATCTTAGAGTTCATTTTTGCTTCGTTCCACTACCCCATCAGCCTTCATGAAGTCGATACCAGATTCAAATTATTCTGTCCAAACTCATTATTATTGCAAGGAATTTCAAAATTATTTCCATTTCTGTTTTGATGATAATAAATCCTCTAATTAATGTAGTACATTGTATCTTCTATATATACTATACATTGTGTATTACATCTACCATAGTATACATTGTCAAGTTAATCCTGGCCAAAAATAAATCAGATTGTTTATTGTTTACCCTAATTTATTTTAACTTCAATCTTCTTTACTTAATTCTCTTTGATGGGGTTTTGATATATAAGATTATAGTTTTTATATGTTTGACCAACCCTTGATTACTTAAAATTTTTATGGTTCCCGAACATATGGTCATGAGTAAATAAGGTTTGACTCTATTATAGTTATATAAGTTTGACCATAACGAATTATAGAATTATATAAATTTGACCATATAAATTATAATATAGGTTTGACCTTATTATAGTATATAGGTTTGACTTATATTATAATTATATAGGTTTGGCCATATTATAAATTCAGTCATATAGATTTTTTATTTTAATTTATCTTCACGAAATATCTCCCATATCCCATAAACTCCATCTATCATATTTATCATCAATTTAATTGAAACAAGTAAGTACCAGCAGAGAGTGCAGGAACTCTTTAAAAGGGTTGTTATAATAAACTAGAAATTCACTTCAAAATGACATTTCAGAAAACTCTTCTGAAATTTTCTGAGGTGTGATACCATTTTGAAAGCAAATTAATATAAAATTATATTTTCATTAACTTTATTCATTGTGGTTGAGTATATTTTTCAGCAAATTTGTACTGGTATTTTCAGAGTGAATTATTTGACTTAATTATATGCCCCGACGTGTTAAGGAAAAAAAATAGCCCCATAATTTATTTCTATGATATTAATTTGTTAATATTACTCATGAAACTAAAATCATGTTTGGGTGAAATGACTTATATAAACTTATATGTGCGAAAAAAATTAAAGAAACAAATTACTTGAATTAAATAAGCATGCTCTTGCTTTGGATTTTATTGCTTAAGTTTCTAACCTCCATGTCCTGATAACATATGGTAGTCTAACATGTCAGCTGACAATACGTAAC